>ML736235.1:85021-161950 GCA_009193595.1 Aspergillus bertholletiae
AAAAAAAAAAAAAAAAAAAAAAAAAAAAAAAAAAAAAAAAAAAAAAAAAAAAAAAAAAAAAAAAAAAAAAAAAAAAAAAAAAAAAAAAAAAAGGTGGCAACCAACCGCTGACGTCGACTCCCACATCAAGAATGTGGTTCCAATGATGTGATGGATGATCAACCGAACAAATAAGTGAGATAACCACAATTTGTGATTCTCTCAACCGTTGTGACAGGTGGCAAAGGTTACCCCCCCTCCTCCACCCCCCTCTCTGCAGCCTCTTACGTGAGTGACCTCTGTCAAATAACCTTTTCCTGAGGATCTGGGGAAATTTTGGATATCATATTTCGTACCAGTAGGAATATGATATTTGATGCGCTTGTATTGTTCCCTTGCCTTCTCGGCAGCAGCGCATCGGCGCCGGGTGGCTTTGTTGCCTCCATAATGAATTAATGGATATCCCGTTGTGCCCATTCGCTCGGGAAACCTACCAATCAACAGGAACCCTCGGGGCAGGGAAAAAGAGCCCCACGGGAGGTTGTCACATGGTTCCATTCCTTGTCGGTTGCTCGCGCATGGGACATGTATTATTGTATCCGTATGTATCAAATGTCTCGCGTGAGCGAAAAGTTGTTGGAGACCTTGGAATGCGGTTCATGCATTCTATGTAGGATCGACGACGTTAAAGTTCTGAGCTTGACGCAAGGACTGGACCCGTCGTACATGCATAGGTACACATGTATACAACAGCTAGTTGAACGATGAATGGATTTCTGGAAGTGGTAAGGTACGACTATTTACACACCGAGTTGCAACTCCTAGGTACTTACTGGTGTACCGTGACGGAGTACAACCCCAGAACTGTCCGACTTGTGCATGTATGAAATACGTACGCCGATACTCCGTAAATCGATCGAATCGCAGACCGGGTCCAGATCCCAGATTCCGCCCCTAGTGTGCGTAACTAACCTCTCACTAAGTGGGAATTGTCAACTTAACTCGGGAGCCACCAATATAACACTAACAATGGAAAGCACCGCTAATAAGCACTAACCACCACTTACACGTCCATGTCGCCTTTATCTGAGGCTCAACCGCAGACAAATCAAAAGCCCAGCGACGATCCCCTGTCATGGTACATTGCATCAGCTGTCCAACTGCCTTTCGGCGCTCGGGTTAATGACCAGGTTCCCATTGCTTCCTATTAGTCCCTCGCGTCCGGATCGTCCCCGTCGATCCATACCATGAAAGAAGAAACGACCCTGGAAACGACATGCGAAGTGTTATCATTTGTAGTATCTACCCCGCTTCTCTTCTATCAAGGGTTCAGTCACCTATCGACAGCCAAATGAAGTCTCGCGCAAATCGTGTTCAAGTTTTCATATGGATGGCGATACATCGGAATCCGTGAAAAGCAATCCTCAACGCTAATGTATGAAACTCCCAGTCCATGCCACCCTGAATAGTCTTGGGTCATTGCGGACAGCGGTGTAACCCAACTATATCATGCTCATAATGTAGGAACCAAAAAAATGAAAAATAAAAAAAAACAATGAAAAATAGGATAAAGATAAACTAGAATAAAAGATGCATACAGGCGAATGGAAAGAAAAAGGAGAGAAAGAGAAAGAAAGAAAAAAGGAACATATTAATCTAGAACCACGCTGATGGCAAGAACCCAAACCCCGTTTTTAAATGCCACACGGCCCAACAACGCAAAGGAGATGCCAAAGGAGAGTAAGAAAAACAGAAAGGAAAAAAAACAAGAACGAAATGGAGCTATATCATACATTCCCTAAACATCCTTCTAAGGTTCTGTAAATATAGAACCTGAAATGAAGCTTTAAGAGAGCAAATTCTTGAGGGATGGACTGGCGCTGGCGCCAGAACCGCCATTTGTCCCGTTGACATTTGTATGTCTGCTGTTGCTCGTCGGGCCCGCGGGAGCAGTGATAGGTGTATCGTCTAACTTAACCGGTGGTGTCCGCCCTCGAAGATCAACGTGTACTTGTGAAACGGGGGGTGACTGCGTTGGCGCGCTAAGAACGCGGTCGACAGAGTAGACACGCGCAGGTGGTCCTCCATTCAATGCACTGAGCGAGTGCTGTGGCGAGTGTCGAACCATCGTAGAGTGCACGTCCGGAGGCGACGCCGATGGGGCATATGGTCGGGGCCCTGCCGGGTGAGAAAGATGAGGAGAGGGTATCGAGACTGGTCCATAGGGGCTCTGGTGAGTGGGAAACGGCTGCGGGGGTGGAGGAGGATGAGCACCGCTCGTGTAATGATGTGGCGGGGCATGGTGTGAAGGAGCGGGCTGGAAGCCATTCATGTGGTGCGGTGGGGGCGGTGGAGGCCCTGCACGGTAGCTGGCGACCGGAATACCATTGCGAAGCTTATCCCCATAATCACTGGGGCGCTGTTCATATCCTGGATACCATTCAGGTCCACTAGAAGGTGGCGGGCCAAGAGGCCTAGACAGCACCCCAGTTTGAGGAGGATGGGCATGAGGGCCGTAAGGGTGGCTGTGATATTCTGGAAGACGAGGTGCTGGGAGGACTGGCCGCTGAGCCGAGTAAGGAGAGGGTCGAGGCTCTGGAGAGGGTTGAGCGGGTATCTGTTTGAGATGGCATTTATGACACTCGTATGAGTCCTGGTTCTGTTGGCCCAGTGACGCTTCGGCATTACTCGCTAGTCCAGTCCTGTCTGCGGGATTGAATTCACCATTGAGCTTTGTGAGAGAATGCTGAGAGGGGTTTCGATGAATATATGGCGGGCTTGTTGGGGCTGCAGGTGGAAACCTTGATTCATTCATCCCAGTTCCGTTAAGTAGAGGTGGCCTTTGCTCTGCGGCCGCTGTTCGCCGCGATTTATCGATAGGCCACCATCGAGGAGTGTATGTAGTAGAGCAACGCCCACATTTTCTTGTTGCATCTGTGCCGGTGATCTGGGTGGGTGCATGATTTTCGGAATCAATGGCCATCTCGTCCGTAGCTTCCTCAGGAGATACTATGGTATTCTTGGAAGTATCCTTCGTTGCAGGCGGAGGAGCCGGAATGCCATTGACAGCAGATGCTCGTCGGTGTCCGGCCGACGTCACACTGTGCTGTGATGCGCTAACAGACTGCTGAACATACGCTGCTCTACGTAGAGTCCCGGTCAAGGAAAGGTCGGCTTGTTTGTAGGTCTGGACAAATCGCTGGAGTGCGCTGGTACCTTCTTCCTCTGTCGGCTCACCAATGGCATGAACAACGGACGGTACTGTATGATGAGGACACCAGATTCCCGCAGAGGCTACTCCTACCTCATCCTTGAGCCGCACACTTTGCACAGTGTCTCTCCTAGAGCTCTTGACAGGCGTGATATCGAAGCCAAATGTGTACTGCGCCTGGAACGCGCAACCAACATGGAACTGAGCATTGCAGCCGCTGAAATGGCATGGCACACAAGCACCATTGTTTGACTTGCAGATTTTGCAAACCTCACGGTACTTGTCTGCGGGAATGAGTGCAAATCCCTCGGCTGGTTCAAGCTCTTTGGAGTTAGCAAACTTGATCTCGGGAGTCCAAACCGCACAAGCGACATGGACCCAGTTGTTGCCATCAGTCCGCTTCAGCGGTTCTCGAGGACCGATCGGCTTGCCTACTGCTTCCTGCCTTTGACGATAGAGCTTAATAGCTTCGCTAACCATCTCCTTCTCTAGCCTCTCCTTCTCCCGATCACGCTCAGTTTTCTTCTTGTGCGTGGACCTTGGAGCTTCCATCAATTCATGCTCTGTCCAAGTCACGGGGCACAGAACACACTCGTAACATGTCGAGAACAACGGATTTCTGTCATTTGCACACATGTCACACAGCCATTTGGCGCAATTCCGTGATGGGCTGACTCCGTAACAGCTTCGGTGAACGGTTAGGCGACAGTCCCTACAGGACAAATGCTGATCACCCATAGGTTCCATCTTGTTACAGACGGCACAAGGAAGTGTCTTCGCCCTGGGCGGGTCGGGGACAATCGGTGCTGGTTCGGGGGCCTTCTCTGGTGCTGGCCTTTTCTTCGGTGCCGGTTCAACGGATGTAGCAGTCGATGTCACACCACTATCTTTATCGTTCGTACGTCCCTTCTTTTTAGTGGTCTCTTGCACTTGAGGGTTGGCTGTTACAGGAACACCAATCGAGGCGGCCGTGGCGGCCGTTGCACTATTGATGTTAATCGGAGTCTCGGTGGAAATAAGGAGCTGTGTCAGCAATTCTTCGTCAACGCGCCGGCGCCATGACTTGTTGCCACTTTGGGAGATTTTCTTGGCGACTTCATCAACATTCTCCCACTGAATTCCATACTTTCTCCATAGTAGAGCGCATCGTAAACAGAGAGCCACCGTAAGCTGTGACCCCTTATCTCGTTGCTTTGACGATGGTTCGCTTGGGGCTGTAGTTCCAGGTGGGATTCCAGGGGCACGCCGCCACTGGCGTGAGGTACGTGTGGAGCAGAATTTGCACTGAAAGCCACGCTTCTTCTCAACAGCCTTCCCGTTATCATAGGCTGAATCATCATGATCATCTGCCACGTCATCCACCAGCTTTGCAGTGTTGTTCCGTTTGGCTTCCTTTTTGCCCCGCCTACCTTCATAATGATCCCAGATCTGGTGACCACGGGCTGTCTTCTTCCACATGTAGTAGAACCGCACAATCTGATAATGCGGTACAGTGCCGACATGTTTCGTCAGGTTCCGCCACTCCGATCCATACTTCGCAACTCCCTGCTCGAACGCTTTTACTTCTTCAGGACGCAGATGGGGTTCCTTTAGATCCTTGTACTTGTTCACCTGCTTCAATTTCGAGAGAGCAGTCTCAACATCAAAACTATTTGCATAGAGCAGTTCCAAAGCCTTATCCAGGAAATTTGTTGAGTATTTTTCGACTCCAAGATCAGGTGCTATCTCCTTTGCTTTGGCCATATAATCATCGATGAACTTTTCTCGCTCTGCAACGTTGAGATTTGCACCAGGCACATCATCTTCGCCCCGAGAGGGTATTTGGGTCGTAGTGGGCATCTTGAACATTAACTCTGCCGTGCGCACCTGCTTACCGTTCACAGTAACCGGCTCATCTTCACCGCGCCGTACATATCCCGGTGGCTCATCCATAACCCATTTCGGTCTGTTTGCTTTCTCTTGCTTCGCGGCCTCAAGTGCAGCTAGAGCCTCTTTCGAGAGCTTTGAGTCCTTACGACCTCCAGAGCTCTTCATATATTTCTTCTTGATATCAGTTGGTTTGACATATTCCACAGGGCGCCCTGGCCAAGGGTTTACGATCGCCTGGAACCGTGGTCCCAACCGAGAGCTCGCTCGAGGATATATCCGGTCATCATAGTCTAGAGCGTCTTCAACACGGCAATGTATGCCTAGATAACGATAAGGCCACATCCTGGCCTGCGCAACCTGTTCTTCTGTGGCTGGCCTAGGGGCTTCTTCGACAATGGCAGGGGTGCTGCTTGTTGTACCGTTCACGCCATTGGGTTCTTCCTCCTCCTCTTCGACGATTTCTTCCTCAACTTCCGCTTGAGACTCGCCAAGTATTGGAGTGTTTCGAGCCTCGAGTTTCCGCTCTTGAGCACGACTGCAGGCTGCACAAGCCCATGCAAATCCGCGGGCGGGCTTCTTAGTTAGAACAGGGCGTACACAATACATATGGTACGTATCATGGCAGACAGCGCAATCCACAGAATCAGTACTATAAATATGAGCATATGATAACATTGACTCAGAGGTATAGTCGCACGTACCTGGCAGCATACAAACTGCAGCGCTTGCAGGTTTTAACGGCGCTGGTAAGTTCTTTCCTCTTACCGATCTCGACAAGAACAAATTTCCAGCGATCATCAAGGACTCTCTTGACATTGGCCGGGACATTAATCACTCTTTTCGTAGGGATGACCTCATAGTACCGATGAATATATCTGTCAAACATCTTGTCATACCAAAAACAGTCCCGAGTCTTTCTGTACTCTTCAATATCTTCAATCTCCGAGTAATGCTTGATCTGACACTTTCCCCGTAATGAAGTAAGCGGACATGTATCGGAATGCATGGATGCAAATACAAGTCTTGTATCTGCAACCTTGCGCTGTATGTCACGTGGTCTGTAATACCAATTAACGCGCACTGCCTCAATGGAGCCAGAAGGCACATCCTTATTTGGAATAAACTCCATAATACGTGCCAAATAATACGGCTCTCCTGGGGGTTCACAGATGAGGTAAACGTGGTCTATATTCAAGTCTCAGTAATTTCTTAGGTATTTGAATTTGCTTCATAAGAGAAACAAATTGGGAGTAAGGAAAAACACAAATAAAAATAAACTGACCGTTTAAGGAAAACGTTGTGCCGTCGTCAGCTGTTAGTTTGCCATCTTCTAGGTGAGCACCTCGATTTTCAAACGACACCATATTCGAATCTGAGTCATTCTGCCCTTGGCTTGCGCCAGGAGCCGTAGTGAAAATCTTCTTAGGCGCGCTCCCATTCGTAGAATTTGGAGTCGTAGCGCTGGCTGGTTGCTTTCGTTTTCTTGAATTTGAAGCACCGTTGGCTTCCTCCAATTTTGCAGAGAAGGACGATGTGCCAGGAATTGAATCTTTGGCAGCAGAAGCGGGACTAGTTCCATTCACCGCCGTTTGACTTTTCCGAGAATTCGAAGATGGCGCTGATTTTTCACCATCAGTTTTAGTGCCGTTCGTAGATTGGTTAGGCACACCGTTAGTTCGTTTTAAAGCTTTGGTTGCGGGTTGAGCGATTTCTAAGTCCATATCGATATCACGATCCTCTGCGTAGTTGGGGCGAGGAGCCGCATTACGGCCTCTAGAGCGCGTCCCATAGGGCGCAGGAGTTGCGGAGGTACTAGGCGGCTCCGTACCCGCAACTTCTGAAGCTGAAGTGCTGGCAGTCATAGGTTGGGACTGCCGCTCGTTGAGGGTGGCGAGCCCTTGGGGGGTGGGAGAGTCGGCAGAACCCGTTCGGGATGACTGGCCAGGGGTGGGCATGCGACGGTGACCCGCGGCAGTCGCTGCAGCGGAAGAGGATGAGCTGGGCCTCACGTGGTGTTGCTGCGACTTCTGGGGCGGTGACCTATCCGAGGCCATGGCCAACCCTCAGACGCGACAAAAACAAAAGCTAAATCAAGATAGGTTGGTGGGTGACATATAACCCCCTCAGGTGGTGGCGTCAAAGCCTTGCAAAACTGCCTATAGCGCAGTGGCGTGAAGTTCAGCAACAAGCCGTGGAGGTTAGTCGAGCCCTCATAAGCGTTGAGTCTGCAGATGGGCGGAGGTGATGGTCGTATGGATCAACCGAATGGAATATGAAGGGGGGGGAAAGTAAAAAGTCGGAAGGGAGACGAGAAGGCCCTTTGGTGCGGTTGACCACACGAAGAACTGAACGTGATACTTGACGGCGGATCCCAGTTATCAGTAGTGACTTTTTTCCCTTTTTTACCCCGTCAAGACTATCCTCTAATTCCCGCAAGGGAGTGGGAAAATCCGTGCTGCGCCAATGTCGGAAAATGAGATGCACCAGATGTGTGGGAGGAATATCAAGATCGACAGGCCCCGAAGGATGACAAGAGTAGACGACTAAGTGGACGTAAAAGTCCGTGGCAACAGCAGGAGAGGCGGAACACCGTGTGGAAGATGTACGGGAGCAGAATGCGACAAGGCGAAGAAAAGCAAAAGATAGGAAGGGGGTACGAAAGGGGACAAAAGGGCCGCTGAAGCTCTCAAGATGGTCAAATGAAGGCACCGGAAGAAGAATCAAACCACTAGGGCGGACTCGTGGGGTGAGCGCTCCAAGTAGCAAATGGATCAGTAGGTGGTAACCAACAGGACGGAACTAGTTCGTAGTTCGGCCGTAGTTAGATAGAAGGTTTGACCAGGGCTACCGAGACGACGAGGGCCGAAATGATATAGGCACAGGGAAAGGAGAAGAGAAGAACGGAAGATGGTAGACAAACATAAGTAGAATCGAGACGAGGGAAACAAGCAGAGGAATAAGTGGGACAAGAATGGAAAACGCGACAAGCCCAAGAAAGAGAGAGTAGTAAAGAAGAGGGAAGAGAAAGAGACCAGAAGAATCAGGAAAGCCGTCCAGGATCCCGACCAGTCCACGTCCTCGCCCCTAGTCCCGATATGTTAATATGACGGATCCTCCATCCACCAAGAACCAGAGAAAATCGCGATTACTCTCCTTTCCCTTTCGTTTATGGTTTAATACATGGCCCAGTGTCCCGGTGCTTTGGCTAGGCTTCCCGCGCCGCTAGAGGGTTTTTCTTTTTCTTTTTCTTTTTTTTTTCCCTTTGGGTGGTAGTGCCTATAGTATAGCCATTACTTTGTTCCCCTTACTCTACTAACGCGGCGTTGTGGCCCGCTGGGTGATCTACGTGGTTACTGGGTTTAGCGGGAATACATTTTAGCAATATCACGGATGCTTGTCGTTGGTCTTGTTAGAAAGGGATTGTGTGGGCCGAGCGACCCGATGTAAAGAATGATGTTGATACCCGGGAGGGGCCATAGAAAGGATCAATTAGGACAAGGACGGGAAGGGGAGAAAAGCCAGGCGGACTCGTGGAGAGTGTCTTAAAGGGGAAAATTGAAAAGAATAAGAGAGAAAGCGAGAAAAAAAAACATGAAGGATGAAAAGAGAATTTTCTATGTTTAAACATAAAGATGCCTAAACCAGACTAGCATCTCCGTTGTTCATTCATCGAATGAAGGGCATATTCCCAAGTTTGGTCGCCATTGAAGAAAAATGATAGGCTTTTTTCTCGAAAAATGAAGGAGAAAGGATGATCAAATAAAAATTAAATAGGGAAAGAGGGTATGGAGCTTGGAGACAATCTGTGGCAGGAATGTTGTCACGTAGGGCAGCGCATGCGCGGATCTGGAAAATCCCAAATGCCAAGTCTACCGAGGGAAAAGCAGACGCAGCATGTCTTGAAGCGGAGGAGAGGTAGGCTGACTCCTGCTCATATAATTACAAACTAATATTACTACGGGGCACTAAGATGATACTAAGTTGGCGGGATCCATGATAATATTACTCTCCTACCGGGGATAAACTCCCAGAGGGCAGACAGTAAGTTCGACGTAGGGGCACTATACGAATGGGTGATACCGCATTATTACTGCAGGTCATTTTCATTTTGGAAATCTGCCCACGTCTCAGAATTTGCAGCACAACTAACTTGATGTTTTTTGGGAGGGGTGATATCATCCGATGAGTGACGCCGGGTCAGAGCACGGAGGGATGCTGGTTCGCACAGAGGCTTACAGCGCTCTTGGGAACCAACGACTACTCGACAAATTAGGTATACTAAGCTACTTAAGGTACTGATTAGTATGAAAACGGCCTTGACGCCAAAGGCAAAAGTTCGTCGGGCATAATTTTCCCCTAAGTGTCGGTTAAGTGACGGTAATAACAACCATCACCCAAACACTAAATCGATAGTGCCTGGAATAATATTTTACGAGGGGGATGTGGGAGGGGCGTATTTTGCAAAGTGGTCTGTACAACCGAGCGATCAGAGGAGGGTGTGGCTACGTATCTCTGAAAATGGCAAGGCTCTAGTTTGGCTGCTTAGGTCGACGACCGAAAACTCGGTTCAAAAACGACCACAGAAAAAGGGAGCATGGTGCAGGTCCCATGGTTCCATTACCTGCAGGCTAAGCGGTTAGCGGTGATTAGCAGCTACACCCGACAGTGGTAGATCCTCAATCATGAAGTTCTTTATGTAGACTACCTACAGCTGATCTGTCATGACAATGGGATAGTCCGTCAAGGCTAATGGCGCACCGCTACTGACGAGTGGTAAAACAAAATCAATATTGTTTCGTTAGACTGAAAGGGGGGAGAGGGGGGGGCGCCTACCTATCGCAGTAAGGTTGAGGTGATGATAACACATCCATTCCGGTGGCCACGGAGGAAAACCCTTAGCGTCATTTATGATTATGTAGGGTACTGAGGTCTTGCTGGGGTCCCCCGCGAGGGCGGACCTTTTCTGGCTCGACTTTTTGTCTTGGCTACCCTTCTCTCCATTATGCAATCACAACGGTCTTATCCACAAAGGCCATCTGCGTATCAGTCTTGCCAACAACCTACAACCCATTAATATCATCATCTCAATTGTATTGCCCCCATCCTAGTGCGTTCTGGTTACGAAGATCGTAGACGTTAACTCAACCGGTCAAAGCGACCTACGTACCTTAGGCATTTGTTGGATCATATACCACCATTGACTCGGGCCAATTACAATCATCACAAGAAGAGAATAATTCTCCACGGCCGATGATTTGTTGCCCGGTGGTTGTCCTGGCCTCTGCGTTGCCACATTACAACCTACGGCTAGTCTGCCACACGACCGAAACAAAATGTCCGTCTCGGGTAAGGGCCAAATGGGGAGATTGTGTCGATAATATTATTATTATGTACGTAGTAGAATCAGTAGTTGTCTAGCGCCTAGTGCAATTTCGACTAAAAGAAAGAAGCCTTAACGCCGCGTGTCCTCTTGAGTTTGATCTGAGTACAGCCTTACATGTAACAGGGGCGATCGAATCTATCCTACTCTTAACCATGACATGGTTCAAGGAAGCCAACACTTGGCTGAGAGGGTGATGTTACCAAAGAACAACTAGGTTCAGTGTCGAATTATCTCTCGTCATCTGACAGGTAACCCTGTCACATTAGATCTTGAACTTAACTCGTTAGGCTAAAGACATAAAAATATGTTGGCAATATATGAGGATTGTGGTTACTTTTTCAGACAATAGTAATAGAACTCGATTGCTACCCGCTGCGAGAAAGACAGGAGAACATAACTGCTTACGGCCATTTACCTCCTGCTTATTTCGGCAGCGAAAGACGGATTCGATTACGTCCATGAGTCGTGAGAGCATAATTAAAAATAATAATAATAATAAATAACAACCCAATGAAGTGCTCCGTAGGGAGTAAGAGTATTACCTAGTAGGACTTTAGTAAAAGGTTCAAGTTTTCTACCTAGTAGTTTTCGGCCGTGGTGGTCACATCTACGGAGTAAGTGGACCACGGATGATGAATTTTTTTTTTTTTTTTCCTCTTCTGGTATCCAACCTTTTGGGAATCCATGACCTTTCGCCCGACTCACCCGTATGTGGTAACATAAACTTCCACTTTCTTTCCAATTTTTTTTTTTTAAAAACAATACTTCAACCCTTTTTTTTTTCTTCTCTTTTTTTTATAGAAAAGAATAAGAGAAAATAATTACCCGGATCTTTCTATATTGGTGAACTTTAGGGAACTAGCGAGTTAGAAGTGAGGGGACCCTGTAAAGACGCCCGGCGTTAAGGGGACGTCAATAACTAGTACGGAGCACTCCACGCCACTCGTGTACATGGTTGCAGAGCATACATAACAGTCAGAACAAAATAGCCCGTAGGGGGAGGGAAATATCATCAAGTGATTCAACCTCTCAAACAGAACAGAAGCGAGGGAAAGAGAGAATACTATGAGAAGGATGTGACTGAAGTCAAAAGATACCTAGCACCATATATGAAATTTTTCAAGTCAGATGTTGAATGAAATTATTACTCATTCATACACTTATCCCGTATAATATTTGATTTAAATCTTCAGAGGACACGGAAAATAGAAGGCATAGTAAATGGATTATGTCTGTGCTTGAGGCCAGCCGTCCAATTTGCTGGGTCGAAGGGTGGGAATCGGTGGGTTCTCATTAGTCCTCTGCGATGGTGGACAGGTAGATTACCGTGTTGAGTACAACTTATCCGGGTGAATTATTGGACTAAAGCAGGCCAACCTTTGTTAGGTTAGGCGACTGCCGCAAGTCTGCGACTTTCCCTCAATGGGCTTGCTGATCACCAGGGCTCTGGTTGGTGGATGAGACGATCCAGGAACGTTCCGTGCTGGGAATTTGCTGCATGTACTGTTGGCCTTAAAGCCTTAGGCACAAGTAAGATTAATGCTTACCGTTCCAAGGGCTTTGCTGCCTCAGGCTACACAACTAGGCACAAGATCCCAAAACAACCGCGTTACGCGTTGCTGCCTTTTATTGATCGTGAAAGCTACCTCGTAACTGAGTATTAGGATTTCTATTATTACCAACACCTTTCTCACATAGAAAAGCAGGGAAGTTTTCAGAACGCCTTGTTGACGTGGCCCCATAAATACTCAGTATACCATAAGTACCAAGGATGATTACAAGAGCACACGCTGTTGTTATTTGGGAATATATATAATTAACTTCCAAGCAGCTGTTGCCTCCCAGTCTACTCCGCACCCCTAGTACTTTGTCATCTGTATTGGACTTGTCCATGGGAGCTGGTTTACCATTGCACCAGTTGTCAGGTGATATATGCCCCAGGCATGTCATCACGGTCCGGTCAGCCATTTCAGTTCCATGGCTTCCAAACCACCATTGATGCTGCTCGTCAGCAAAATCATGATGTGACTCCCTTCGCGGGGCAAAAACGACATCCGGATCATAGCCCGCACAATGCCCATAAAGTTTCCGTTCCAAATCACCTTACCTCCACCAGCCACTTCAATTCTCGTCCAGTCGATTTCGTCCGGCCTTCTGCTGCCCCTCCCAGGAGTCGTCTAGCTGCCAGTGAAATCTGTCCTATAACAGCAAGTATTCCAGAAAGAAACGAGGGGCAACAACTAGAAACACCCACGAATGAAGACTATGTCTATAACCCTTGTCTATTTCTGAAAGATTCCCGATATGGGTTGTCACCGGCGCTAGTAGCCAATTTTGCATCCGTCGGCGTCAAAAGCATCTATCCATGGCAGGCTTCATGTTTACTTGCACCGGGTCTACTTGAGGGTGAAAAGCATTTGGTCTATACGGCTCCTACGGGGGGAGGAAAGTCTCTTGTAGCTGACGTTCTGATGCTGAAACGTATTATCGAGAATCCTTCACGTAAAGCCATTTTAGTTCTTCCATACGTCGCGCTAGTTCAGGAAAAGTTGAAATGGCTTAGACGCATTGTTCATGATGTTGAAAAACGCATTGATGACATCGATGATCAGGCGGCTGATGCGAAGCCATATCATCAATGTTGGAAGAAGCTACAAAAGTCGATCCGAGTCACTGGTTTCTTCGGAGGTAGCAGGACAACTGCCACCTGGGCCGATACAGATATTGCGGTTTGTACAATAGAGAAGGTTTGTTGACGCTGTATGCAATTGTATGCTGGAGCATTAACTTAACAAACAACTACTAGGCCAACTCATTGATAAACACTGCTATCGAAGAATGCAACATTGGTGATTTAGGTGTAGTTGTCCTGGACGAGCTCCATATGCTTGATGATGAACATCGCGGATACCTTCTGGAGCTGATGGTCACCAAGGTGCTTTTACTGCAGCAGGATATCCAGATTATTGGCATGAGTGCCACCCTGTCGGTATGGCTGTTCTTTGTCACTAGTGTCGATTTTTTTATTTTTTTATTTTATTTTTATTTTTTTAAAAAAAAGTATGCTGATAGATTACTAGAACACTGAATTACTTGCAGAGTGGATGGATGCAAGGTACTATATCTCAACATATCGGCCGATTCCGATTGATGATTATCTTGTATATGAGAACGCGATTTATCCCGCGGCAACATCGAGGCAACTATTCCAGACGATCACAAGATTGGCGTCAGTTTCTACTGTGTCCATTACTGACACTATGCCTCCCCATCGTACAATCAAGTTCTCAGCGTTTAGAGAGCTCGCAAACCCAACCACAAATGCGATGGTAGCGTTAGCGGTCGATACGGCTGCAGCAGGATATGGTGCATTGGTTTTCTGCGGTAGCAGACACGATTGCCAAATTCATGCCTCTATCATCAGCGAAGCCATGCCAGAACTAGCCGCAGTTGGTCCAGAGGAACTAAGCAGACGATTGGATCTGCTCGCTGAACTACGAAGCCTTCCTAGTGGTCTTGATCCGGTCCTTGAGACTACCTTGGTTAGAGGCGTAGGCTTTCACCGTGAGTAATTCGTGCCGGCTACCGACTCTCATTGATATGGACTGACTTTGTTTTTCCTAGATGCGGGTATGACAACTGAAGAGCGTGAATTCATAGCACAGGCTTACGACCAAGGCGTTTTAAGGGTTCTCGTAGCCACTTGTAGTCTTGCAGCTGGAGTCAACCTCCCTGCCAGGAGGGTTATTATTAATGGTGCTCGCATGGGACGTGAGTTGGTGGGACCAGCAATGCTGTAAGGACATTCCTTGCACAGAAAAATGGGCTTTGTACTGACCATTAAAGGCGTCAAATGTGTGGGCGAGCTGGTCGCAAGGGAAAGGATGAGGTAGGCGAAACCTACCTCATTTGTGGAAAGTCTGAGTTACAAGCAGTCTGCGATCTGCTGGAAGCTGATATGCCAGCAATTGAGAGCTGTCTAGCTCCAGAGAAGCGTGGTCTCAAAAGGTAAATGACCAAAACGAACGAGAACTAGTCATAAGCTCATTCTTTTCTAGAGCGATTTTGGAAGCCATAGCCACCGGTCTCGTCTCTGGCTTAGAAGCGATTAAGGAATATGTGAAATGCACCCTTCTTTATCGGACCACAGACAAGAAAATAGCGTACAACATTATGAACTCTGCGCTCCAAGAATTGGTCAGCGAAAATCTTCTGCGTCAGAATGATGACGAATCATATATTGCGACACAACTTGGCCAGGCTGTTGTTGCATCTGCGTTCGCGCCCGAGGACGGCCTTTTTGTTTATGAGGAGCTAAACCGAGCGTTACAAGCTTTCGTGATGGACGGTGATATGCATGTCTTCTATATGTTCACCCCTCTCCAGATAGCGATGACTGCACAGATCGATTGGCCCATCTTTAGAGACCAGCTATACAACCTTGATGAGAGTGGGCTGCGTGCTTTGCAATTTGTTGGTGTTCAGCCGGGCTTTGTGAATAGAATGTATGTTGTCTCAACATGACGCAAGAGTATGCTAATAAAGCTACAGGGTTCAAAGCGGTGCGTCCCTTAAAGAAGACACTCCAGAACAGATGAAATTAGCCATCGTCTACCGCCGCGCTTACACCGCGCTTCAGCTTCGTGATTTGAGTAATGAAGTCCCTCTATCGGTGATCGCCAGTCGCTACCGGACTCCTCGCGGGGCGGTCCAGACATTAGCTCAACAATGTCATGGTTTTGCCGCTGGCATGGTTAAGTTCTGTCAACGCATGGGCTGGGGAATGCTTGCGGCAGTCCTTGATCATATGCGGGATCGGTTGGAAGCTGGTGCTCGCGCCGATTTATTGGAGTTGGCTCAAGTCACTTATGTCAAAGGCTGGACAGCTAGATTGCTTCGAGACAATGGGTTCCGAAATTTGAGGGCTTTAGCAGAGGCCGATGCAAAAGACCTTGTTCCCATACTATTGATGGTAGGATGAACGTCGCTCTGAAGCAGAAGATTTATTGACTTGCTCCAGGTAAATCCACGAAAAGCACAGAGAAGCCAAACTGACCACTCAGACGCGGAACGGTATGCCCAAAAGTTGCTTGTTAAAGCAGAAGTGATTATTGCGTCAGCAAATAAGATTTGGGGTACGTATAAATGTTTTGCAGCGTTCGATGTCCATGATCCTGACAATGCCATAGAGCGCGAAGTGCAAGTTGAATTGGATGAATAAGGCATGATACTATACGCTTGCCCGCATAGGAGTTAATGGATTGGCAGATTTTCTTGGAACTTTCGTGAATCCAGATTCACTCGTTCTCAGCTTTGTACGGCATACGAGATGGATATCTGGCATACATATATACGAAGCTATGAAGTGCATTTCTAGGAAAAGTGAGACGTTGAGGTGCACAATTTATTCACCGTGATGTCTAGAGTGCTAGAGCCTATAGACAACATATGTCTTCTAGCTAGTGGACACACAATACAGGACCACAGTAGTATCCGTGGCAACACATTATTCCAAGGGAATTGAGTCAATTCGGCCAATCTAAACCCCGTTTAACGTATTTTGGGCTTTCATAACTTCTCCCTGATCCACAAAATCTACAAGGACTACGTTAGGCAGTCGTTTATACAAGGACTGACACAGGTCAGATTGTGCCCCGATGCTCCCATAGCCCGAGATAGCGTTGGTCCTGGGCGCATGGATCCGGTCAGGCACTAGGACCCCCAGCACATCGACATCTAGGAAATGATTGACAATATACATGCGCCCATCAGCCGATGCGCCTGAAGGTCGATCAATGCTGCAATCTGGGAACGAGGCATCCGTCACATCATAGGGCGTTTCGAAGAAGTAGCCGAATTCGTCCAATATATATGGAACGGATGTAGTATCAGCACCGGAATCTAGAAGCAGTGTGATCAGTATACACACCGTCGGGTACCTATGGGAACAACGCCAAAAAAAAAAAAAGACAGAGAGAAAGAGAGAATATTCATACACATAGTGGATATATAATATCCACTATATCGGTACTACTCAGGATATCCACTCCCAGATACCTAATGCGTCCTTGAAAAGAAAATAAAATGAACCTAGACATGTGGACTTACCCAAAAACACCACAAGTCGCTTGCCCGTACCAATCAACTCGCCCAACGTCGGCCACGAATCCACAGCCAGCACATCCGGCGACGAGCTCGGTACAAAGGCATAGCCCTTAATCCCGGCACTGGCGAAGACCTCATCGAATCGCGACGCGGGAAAACCGTCCCCGTTTGTAAGAAGTAGGGTTACCACTTCATCTGGATGGCCGTCCAGCCAGGTCTTGACCGTGCCCAGGAAGGCCTCAAGGGTTCCACCGTTTTCGAGAAGACAGGATGTGTGGCATAGTTGGATGGTGTCAGGGTTGTCAAGGGCTTTATGGGTTTGGCCTTGCAAGAAGCGGATTCCCAGGTCAAGTTGTTCTGTCACCTGCAGGTTTTGATTCTGCTGGGGGAGTGGACCAACGAAGGGGCTGTCGTGGGAGCCTAGTTGCGTGATGCTGGAGTACTTGCGGTTACAGAATGTGGATTGGCCATTGCAGGCTGATGGGGCGCATTGGACGATTTGGGCGAGGAGGAGAGGAAATAGTAGTATGCAGGAGATGATGGGATATTTATTGACAGACATCCCGATATTATATTATTGTATATGAAGGGCTACTAGTATAGTGAGGTTATTAAGGAAAGAAAGTAGTACCAACCATTTCCTCCTTTTTATTTTGGTGACGGAGTTTTTGATTATTTATATATTGTGAATGAATTCCTGTAAGCGCTAGGATGAGGGCTGAATCCTGCCAAATGATTTAATCATGCAGAGCTGATTCCTGAAGAATGGGATGTATGCCATGTGGCCAATCAATTCCGTGTGACTCGTGCCTTGTGAGAAGCGCTATACAGAAATTGGCTGGGAACAATATCGGCAAAGGGTGATCTTCTCTTTAGGGGGGTTAGTGCCACTCCAGGGACGGGACAGGGCAGCACTATGGACGGAGTATGCCGAAGACAAGACAAGAATAATCATTCTATTTTAAATGAAAAAGCCGACTCTATCTAGTCGATGTAACCTGGGGTCTGCGGGTGATAGATATCGTACTACTACTAGTAGTGAACCTAAGGCACCTTGGTCACATGCTGGAGTATATGGTATGACAAGATCATGGTCATGCTCTCTATTCGTACCAAGGATTGTGGTCACCTGAAATGAAACTTCAATGCAGGTCGGAAGCTCGCCTGATACATGCGAATCAATGAATGCGAAATAACCTAGTCACGAAATGATTGGTACTAATAAAAAGACTAGCTACTAGTATGGCCCCCATCTATAATAATTTTATAGTTTACATATAAACATTGTGATAATCCATCAAATTGCCATTTGTAGTTATTGCTGTTCAGTAAGCTGTTAGGTTTGTAGGCCTATCTTTTACAGCTTTGCATACATGAGCAGAGCATTTTGACTGCTGACTTTGGTAGGTATAAGATTTACCTAGGTACTGCCTTGAACGTGGCAGAGGAGCTGAATACCCAAGAGATGAATAGGTATCAAGCGAGGATAAGGAGACGCTTGCTTGGAGCGAATCCCACGACATTTCTATATCATGTGTCAGCAGCAACATTAATAGCTATGGCCGACAAGCAAAGTTGTTGTCGCTGTCGGTGTCGTAGTGGAATTGATAGATAGCCACTCGTGGCTCGTGGGGCACCGCCGCCCCCGGAAGCCAAGCAAAACCAACCACTGTTGACCTGAGGCCGGATGAGACTCTCAGCCTCCAGCTCCATTTCCACGTTACCTACCTCTCCCGTCGATGATCTTCACCTTCCCCAACTTGCGACCAAGCCGAGCTCGTGAGTACTCCTGCTCGGGTTTACACAATTGCTTGCCAGTTAATTGTATCCAGATCCTGACTCAGTCATCCATCGGAAATATTCTCCCGCCAACTAGTCGGATTGTCGGCAATCGCTCCTCCGTCTTGTGTTCCGCACCTAAAGTATCCATCCATCTATTGGCCCGCGCTCGGCCGGTCGTCCACTGAAGCTGTGTGGCCTGAGGTCGTTAGACAGTTATCAACCTGAACGTATTGGCGCCACTCTTAAACTCGATCTCGTGACCGCCTTTTCCCGCGATAGTGTCGAAGCGATGGTCATTCGAACATTTTGCTGATGAGCTCCATGATTGAGGGCAGTGATGACCGGGCACGAGAGGATGAGCTCGACTTGGGAGAAGAGGACGAGGGGGATATTCAGCCAAAGAGTAACGGCATCTCTGTCGATGGGGTATCACCTGAGGGATATGAGGCGGGCTCAATGGCATACATTGAAGAGGATCTCCCTGATGTAGCCATCATTTCCAACCATTCGCTTGATAAAGGGAACTCCCAACTTGATGTCGATACGAGTAATGTACCTTTGTCGCCCCGTATCAGGCAGCTGGGTACTCCCGGAAGTGTCGATGAGACAGCTTCTACACCTGATGATACCCCTTCCTTGCATGTGTGTTGTGACTGTTCCTTTCAGCCGTGCTATCCGCTGATCGCTATAGGATTCTCTTCTCTCGTCGCAAAGTAGCAATGCTTTGACCCTTCGAGGCTCGTCCCGTGCCAGTCCAAGTCCATCGCATCGCCCCTTCGATCTCCGCTTCCAGTCCCGCCTTTCCTCTCCGTCTTTAAGCGGGGTTCGACCATCCTCGCCTTTTTTCGCTCACATTCACTCCCGACAGTCGTCGCTTACAAGCCGCCTCACTCCGGGTACCGTGGATTCCGATGCTGAGACTCCTCAGGGTCCTTGGGATGTTGTGCGGTGGACTAAGTTGAGAAAGATAACTGGCCAGGCATTTTCGGAGGTCGGCAAACGTAATTTTGGCTATCCCACATGTTTGGCGGTCTCCACCAGTATAGTGATTGGAACATCCAAGGGAATTATACTCGTGTTTGACTATCAACAAAGTCTGAAAGCGATCATTGGGCAGGGAACTAAGGGTATGTTGGAAGCCTGCCCCACCTTACTTCTTTGGCCTATATTAATTTTCTTCATATAGCTACCGAATGTGGAGCAATCACGTCGTTGGCACTATCTGCGGATCACACGACAATTGCCGGGGGTCATGTTTCGGGCGATATATTTACCTGGGAGATTGTAAGACCGGCGCGGCCTTTTCTTCAAATACCGCCACTCTCCGAAAGTCAGGTTGATACTCGCACTGCTGATGGTCACGTTCCCGGATCGCCTGTCATCCATGTAGGATTCCTTGGTACTAGGCGCACCGCGCTTGTATCCGCCGACAAGTCAGGAATGGCTTTCTCACATCTGGCGACTCGAGGTCTGGGTGCGATGGGTCGGACAGTGAAGACGACAAGAATCTTAGGTCGTTATCCTCAGCATATAGCACACGGCAACCGTCCGCGAAAACCAAGTTCTGTCCTTGCCTTTTCACCGCTCCCTCTTGGAAATGTCGAGCAGTCAACCGATTCCTTGGGTTTGGTTGCGATGCTTACACCATATCTTCTAGTTATTGTCTCGACAACGCCTGTGGCACAGACCCAACATAAGGCGCCACGCCCAAAAGAGGTTGCTGCCCATGGTGCAATGACTGGGGCCTTGGCCTGGTTTCCAGCGATTAAACTCAAGGGCAAGGATGCACAAACTTCGAAAACAAAGCTTGTTTATTGTTGGTCAAATGTTTTAACTATCCTAGACGTGGATGAGATTGAAGTAGAGGAATCACCAAGCAGGGACAGACCGCCTAGCCTGGAGTTTAAGGCGCGGAGCAGGTGGAAGGCTGAAGAAGCAATTGTTGCTGTGCAATGGCTGAGCCGTTCGGTTTTGGCAGTTCTCACTATAACGCAACAATTGCTTATCCTTGAAGATCATTCTATGCGCGTAACGGATAGCATCGATCTTCTTAACAAACATATATACCATGCCGATTTGTTTTCCTCCCAGCTTCATTCTCTGGTCGAGCAGTTCAATGAAGAAGACACCTCAATGCATGGCGTGGTGGCCGATGCTTTTTATATGAGCTTTCGCTCTTATAAAGGACGCTTGTTTTTGTTGGGCTATAGCGATGCGCTAGTTGGAGCCCTCTCCAACTGGGCGGATCGATTACTGGCACTCATGGAAGCCGGTGACTTCATTGGGGCCATTCGATTAGCAACATCTTTCTACAACGGCAACGGAGAAAGACTCACCATCGGGTTGCCAGATGAAGATGCACTAAGACAGCCTATCGTGCAAGAGAAACTTCTGGAAATGGTGTCAGCTTCGCTGAAGTATGCCTTCGGTCGAAACCAGGAAGCTAACACTGAGCGGCTGGGAACCCAACAGCTGGAGGAATTAGCCGAGGTCTCCATCTCGGCTTGTGTCTGTATGGATGATGAGGATTTTCTCTGGGATGAGGTATTCAACTGGTATGAGGAACATGACTCGCAGGGCGTCTTCCTGGATGCCCTTGAATCATATATAATTGAAGGGACAGTGCGCACTCTTCCGCCTACTGCCGTTAAAGCGCTTATCAATCACTTTGCCACGAACCACACTGCCAGCCGATTGGAAGAGATAATCTGTCTGCTTGACACGGCCACTATGGACATTGACCAAGTGACGACACTGTGCAAACATTATAACTTGTATGACGCGTTCATTTACGTCTGGAATCGCTGTGTAGGAGACTACGTGGGACCACTGCAAGAACTCTTAGCACTAGTTCCACCCCAAGGAACTTGGGTTAATGGAGGTTCGGTGGATGAACTTAAACAATATACAAACGCGATGAAGATGTTCCCATACCTCTCCTTTGTATTGACGGGCCGTGTATATCCCACTGGGAATGACATGGGCGACGCTGAGGCTACACAGGCTAAGGCAGCCTTATACGAATACCTTTTCTCTGGGAACATCTCTGGGGCTGAATCGGGGGTTCATGCCCAATCGAATGGGTTGTTCTCGGATCTGCAAGCCATCCTGAAATTCAATACTCCCAGCTTCATGAGCATGCTTAATGAAGCATTCGAGGATAGTTTCCTGAACGAACAAGAGCTGGACGAGACGCCTTTTAAAGGCATATCTATTAATCGGCAATATTTAATCAGCATCCTTCTCCAAGTCATGACGCCGTCAACCTTTGCTTCCTCTGATACCATCTACCTAGATATGTTCCTTGCTCGCAACCTTCCTAAATACCCTCAATACATTCTACTCTCTGGAAGTACACTCCACCAGGTTTTGGAACGGTTGTGCCGATACCCGAATCAAGACATGGCAGAGGATTGTGAACTCAGCGCAGAGTACCTCTTATCTTTCTACCACCCTCCAGATACTCAGAGCATGATTCCGCTTTTTCAAGAAGCGCGTTTCTTCCGGATTCTCAAGTCAACCTATCGCTCTGAGAAGCAATTCCCTGAGTTAATTCTGACCTATCTGGAAGATCGCAGTGGGCAAGAGGCGATTTTTACTTGCCTACAGGATTGCCTGCGGGCCGGTTCTGGGTTAGGGAAAAGGCAAAGGCGAGATGTCATCGAAGTTATTAAAACCCACGCTGGCCAAATAGCTGGAATAGATGTCCAGAAGGCCGCTCGGACGATGCAGGATTATGCTCCTGAAACGCATCCAATGTTCCTCGAAGCCCTGGAAAAGGACGCCTACAAACAGTTTCAGTACTTTACTGTTGTTGTAGACCCTACGACGCATCCTGGCGCTGAGCGACGGCTTTCGAAGTCAGTGGATAATTGGATGGTAGAGCGCTACGTGCAATTGCTTTGCAAGTACAACCCTTCACATGTTGCTGCTTTCGTTGATGAACTGCGGGTTGGTGACGTTCGGCTCGAGGAACTGCTGCCTTCAATGGAAGAAAGTGGAGTAGTGGATGCAGCTGTCATTCTGTTGGCTAGACAAGGCCAGATTAGAGCTGCTATGGACCGTCTCATTGCGCATCTTATGACACTGGAGTCAGGTCTCGTTGGCATTCTCCGAAGTATACAGGAGACCCCCGACTCCGCTAGCACGGCAGAAGCGATTGACGATCTTGTTGAATCTCTAAACAAGTATGTGCGTGTTGGCACATGGTTGTGCCAGGGACAGACGAAATCGGTTAAGAAGCCGCGAGCTGGCGAGAAGAATGGTATTGGGAAACATGCTGTTGACCAACCCCTGTCATTCGATGAGAACCTCTGGCTCGACCTGATTGAAGCTGTCGTCCGCACCGCTAGTAGTGTGTTTGCCCTGATACAGAAGGAGCACGCGGAGGGTAAATTGACCCAGCTAGCACCGATGACTTCACGGATGGGGAGCAATGCGGCTCAACTAATGTCATCTGTCCGTACATTGGTACAGCAGGTGTTCACAGCGCTGCTCTCTAGCACTGTCCGGGTTGGTGGAGCCTCGACTGAACGCAACGATGTTGCTTTTCTCCGAATCCTGCGAGCGTTTCTCACTCGCGCATCCCATTGGTCTCCTTCACTTCTTGAGCTCCGCGCAGTCCTGGCTTCCATCTTCTCGGCTTATACCTATGAGAAGTCACTCCTGGCCCTGGCTAACGGGATGCTGGACCGGGATCTCTTTGTGCATGTGGACGAGGTAACACGGCTGCGTCAAAGGGGGTGGCGACCGCGAGGCCAGGTGTGTGAGGTCTGCCGACAACGCATTTGGGGACCTGGTGTTGGCTCTGAGTTCTGGGATGCATGGAAGCAGAGACAGGCGGATGCACATCAACGCCGAGTGTCACGACAAATTGAAGGGCGACTTGACCCTGCAGTCGCCCGTGGGAAGGGCAAGGCAGCAGCAGTGGCCGAGGCGGGTCAGGCGGCACACTTCCACGACGGGCATGCGGACGTGGAGTCAGTAGATGACATGCGGGGATCTCCAGAAAGTGGTAGTGAGATGCCGATCGGACCAGCGGTAGTCTTTTCCTGTCGGCACTTGTATCACCGGCAGTGTTTGCTGAACTTGGACCATTCTGGGCATCCCAGGAAGCCGCATTTCCGACACGAAGGATCTGACTGGGAGTTGTTGTCATGCCCCATCTGTGTACATAATGAATGAGTGTCACGATTTCAATCTAGTCCATGTTTATATCTTTGCTTAATCCCTACTACTAGTATGTGATTTCATGCGTGTTTCTGTTCTTCCCGTTTCTCGGGATATTGGGTAGCAACCGTGGCTGGGGATAGAACCAATGATTGATAATTCTGGAGGATTTAAAGTGAGACAAGTTTTGGAGGTTAAAGTTTTTGGCGGCGGTCCATCGATGTGCTTAATTAAGTCAAAAACGAAGTCGTTTGGTCTCCAAACTAATTGGCTCCGATCAGCGGGCTTTCAACGTGACGTATCACAAGATGAGACGAGAAATGCCCATAAAACCCCCCAAAGCGGGAAAAGTCAACATCACATCACATGGGCCTCCTTCTCGATGGATGTCCATCTTCACGTTCCCCACTGATCATCATCGTCCGTGAAGATGGACCTACGATCCTTGCCATCTGATTGACCCAAGGTGCCTGTCACACTAGTCCATGGCGCGAAGCTGACCATCGGGTATTTGAATTTATTTTAATTTTTTTTTTAAAAAAAAAAAAAACAAAAGGACCCTGACATACTCCATGTTCGGCGCGTCGTCCTGTCCATCGATCTATAAAACTAACTCTTGTGAAACACCCCACGATAAAATCGGAGGGGGGTGTGATTTCCCTCCAGACGACGCGCCCTCTGTCCTACGAACCTTGTGTCCCTCCAACCAGTGTGAAATATCCACGCCTGGTGTGACCCTTCTGGAACTGCCAGTAGTCCAGGAATACCCCTTTTAATCATCCCATTCCAGTCTACATTGGTCGTGACTCCAATATACGGCTCACATGCTTTCTCCATCTGCCACTCTTGGTATCCGCACTGCTCCAGAATATGTCTCTTCAATGGTTTCCCTTTAGGTCGAGGCGTAAGGTCTGATCCGGTGGGCATATCATGGCTGACGCCACCTTCCACTAGTAGGTGAGTATTGAGTTTCTCTCTGGTCTCAGTGTGGGGTGGGTTATATGTGTTTGTGGTAAGGATATAGGATACATACATTCGGCATGACTATATATTGAACCTCCAACACCAAGGGGGAAGCAAGATGAATGAAAACAGAATTATTTTATAACGCTCCTTTTCCCCATTCAGCGTTTGCCCATTAAGATAGTGGCATTGACGCTGCCCTTCCTTTGTGTTGCTTGAACAATACGCCTTTTGAAGAAAAAGGACATTGTTCGAACACTCCTTATATGTCGACGATCACTCCCTACTAGCCCCTTGTACAGCTTCATATATATCCTACACATTCCTTTCTATCGTGATCATTTAAGTGACAAACATGCACGTACTTTCCACTCTCACCCAGGCGCTAAGCCTCTGGGTCCCTCTCGCCGCAGCCGCATACACATTACAAGACGACTATGGAACAACCTCAGCCTTCTTCGACAAGTTCAGCTTCTTCACAGGTGGAGATCCAACCCACGGCTTCGTCAAATACGTCGACAGAGGTACAGCCCAGAACGCGGGCCTAATCCAAGCCGACGGATCTATCTACATGGGCGTAGACTACAAAAATGCCGCTCCAAACGGCCGCCAAAGCGTCAGAATCAGTAGCAACAAAGCTTACAACCACGGTCTCTTCATTCTCGACTTAGCCCACATGCCCGGTAGTATCTGTGGAGCCTGGCCAGCATAGTAATGTCTCCCCAATAACCTCTATATCTATATACCCAACTCTAAAGACAACAAGACTAATGGTATCAAAGCTGGCTCCTCGGCCCGAACTGGCCCAATAACGGCGAAATAGACGTTATCGAAGGCGTGAACGACCAAACCAACAACCAGGTTGCCCTTCACACCAGTGACAGCTGCACAATCAACAATTCAGGCTTCTCCGGTTCCCTCCTTACTAGTAACTGCTACGTCAATGCCCCCAGCCAAGCCAACAACGCAGGCTGCGGTATTAAAGACAGCTCGGCCCAATCTTACGGAAACGGGTTTAATAGTGCCGGCGGCGGCGTGTACGCCACAGAATGGACTAGCCAGGCGATCAGTGTATGGTTTTTCCCGCGTTCGAGCATCCCCGGTGATATCAGCAGTGGTAAACCGAATCCGAGTGGCTGGGGGACGCCGTCAGCGAGGTTTTCTGGAGCTTGTAATATTGATTCGCATTTTAAGGATTTGCAGATTGTATGTGCTTCCCTTTTTTTTTTTTTTTTTTTTTTTTTTTTTTTTTTTTTTTTTTTTTTTTTTTTTCTGTCTTCTTTCGCTGTTGCCAGTTCAGGTGGATCGGTTTGTTGGTGGGATGGTTACTGACTCGGGTGTAGGTTTTCGATACCACCTTTTGCGGGGACTGGGCAGGTAGTGTTTGGGGATCGAGTAGTTGTGCCGCGAAGGGGTCTTGCAATGATTGGGTGGCTAATAACCCTGGCGCGTTTCAGGATGCCTTCTGGCGTATTAACTCGCTGAAGGTTTATCAGGGCGGCGCTGCGAGCGTTGCGAGCAATGAGACTGGGTGGAAGATGGATGCAAGTATCGGAAGACGTTCGTTTATCAGACAGCGGAGGGAGAATTGGGGAAAGTGATTTTATAGGGGTTGAAGATTCATGTATATCTCAGGTGAGTTTGATAGGCATACCCTGCGTTTTGTATGATTGGACTTCTACTTTCATTTATGGATGGATGTACATAGTATTTGATAGCTGTAAATGGCCCACATTCATTATACTTGCTTTTAACTCTAGAAGTGACAGACGATCAGGTAAAACTATTTCAAAAAAAAAAAAAAAAAGGCGAGGTATATCAAACAGAATATATACATCGTGATGTAAAAATGCACCCTATGCACCGGTAATTACATCAAGGAGAAAATAACAGTGGATAAGTATGTGGTCCTAATACTATAGTAGCCTCCTGCAGTGCCCGATCGGGCAATGCACGGACATCACTCTGTATATCCAAGTATATCTCTCTGATCATCAGTCAGCCGGCCCCATTCGAGAAGCAACCGAAAGAAATAGATCTCCATGTCTTCTTTACGTAGAGCCTTTTCAGCCCATTTGCGGCCTTCTTCTGCGATCCAGCGCCCCTGTAGATTGTGTTGCTCCATCATGGCTTTAGGGTGGCCATTATCATCCACGCCAACAGGTATATCCACACCCCCAAAGTAAGCCAAAGTGCTCCACAGTCCGTGGAGACGGACATCAATGGGGACAAAGTGCAGCCAAGCAGTGATCCGCGAGTCAAACCACTGTCGAAACAGGCCTGTTTTGAATGGTAGGCTGTGACTTTGTAGGAAGGGAAGGAATCGGCCGCTAAAGCCAGCGCCATCTGCATCAAAGAGAAAGCGATAGTTCCAGTGACTTTGAAAGTCGACTCGACCTGCTGTGCCTAATTCCAGCTTTTGATCTGCACAGTCCTTCCTGCAGCGCACGATCGGGTCGGTAACGTGGACAGAAGCATTTAACCCGAGCTTCTCTGTAGGAGCCAAGCCGTCGAAGATCCGATAAGAATATGTATCAGGTTTATCTGCGGGCAGCAGCACCGACACTTTGTTGTATGTGTTGTTGTTAACTAGATGTGCCAGGCGTTGACGCGGCATTCCTTGCCATTGACCGTTGCGACTCACCCCTTCTGACGTGCCGCCAATCCAGAAAAGGCGGTTTTCTTTTTCCGCATAGTCTAGATCCGGGTGCTCTTCAGAAGGCTCATATTTTATCTTGTCCACGTAATTCCATGGACTAGGGAATATTATGTCACCAAACCCAGAAATCGTGCTCTGGCTAAAAACCGGGGCAAGATCTTGAGTGACCTTGAATGATGCAGGCGACACGAAAAATCCATGAAAGGATGCAAGGTCAGGTTGGTGACATATATCAGTTGCCACCGTCCAGTTAGACGGAAATTGTCCCATGGAGTGGGGACGAATACAACCTATGCATATATGGTGTCGATCCCATATTCGCCGAGACCGAGCCTTTGACGAATGAGGACAAAGAGCGCCTACATAGCGATCGAATATATTTACAAAGGAGTTGTCGGTGAACATGGTCTTTGCTGTCTGATCCGCTGGCTCAATGGGCGCCCATCCTTCATCGCGACCGTCGGACCAGCCACTCGTTAAACCATCACTAGGAGGAGGTATTTGAGATCTGGCTTGAGCCTTCAAAACGGACATCTTCTCCCAAGGAACCGAAACTCGAGGTTCATCGTTAAGATTGAAGGCTAAGTCCATGTCGGGGAGGTGTTCAGAGAATTTCTCAATCATCTTAGCAGCACTGATAACCATCCAGGCATGTGTTGGCTTGATACCCTGTTGAACTCTTGCTGTCCCATTACGTATACTGATTGCACCAATATCGTTGTAAGGGTTTGTGGCTAATTGGTGAGTCATCTCCCTGATTTTTTCCGGCGGCAAGGCACGAAACGGCAATAGATTGTTGTATATCTGATCGAACTCATCAATGACGACCGACGACCTACTAGTGGCATATTCGTACCATTTGTCGAAGCCTCTAGGTCGAGAGTCAGTATGACATCTGGCATATCGTCTGAATTGACTTACGGTGGCGGGTGTTGATTGTATTTCGATCGGTACTGGGCAACGGCCCCTGCCAGATTATTGCTGCTACTGGCGCTGGATTTCCAGCGATCATGATGCTGCCTACCTTCATAAATAAGAAGGTCGATTGGGTGTACATTGGCTACACTGGGCTGATGGGTTATCAGTATCAACACAATACCAAATACGACTGAGAGCAATATCCGCATGATCATGTTGAATCCGTAAAGGGGCTGCGGTTCCTCTTCAGATGCCGTTTGGCCACAAAGATATAGCATCACACCCAGGAAGGTAAGAAGAAGCGCAGCAAAAGCACGAGAGGGGAGTATTAGTGGGAAGGGCTCCTGCCCGTTAAACAAGGCTGAAGCTAGCATGAATATAATAGAGATCGAGCCCGCTAACATAGAGATCCCAACCACCCCATAAAAGGGCATCTGGAGCCAGTCAGAGAAATGTTTATCCAAGCTAACATAGGACACTTACTAATTGAAATGCGAACAGAACTGTAAAAGTAACTAATACGCCTTGGCCAGCTGCGCTTCGTAAATAATGGGAGTTGACAAAGCCACCCTCCCCAGGTGCCACCTTTCTAAGAACGAGTGCCGCGATTGTACAGATCACAGCAACCCCCTATAAAATGTACACAGTTAGAACATCTGAACTAGGCACCGTTGATCGCAATTGGCTACACTTACGAGAAAGCCGTAGCCCCAAGAAAGCAACGCTTGCTTTTTCCTTCCATCCCGGGATCGGTTACCGTCCCGGCAAAGTTCAGCAGCGCCGATTAGAATCAACGTGTCTAAAGCAACGCTGAGAAGCCTATATACCCGAAGCCGTGGATGAAGTCCGGAGATGATAGGGCAGATGTATGTTGATTGCCTGCCTTCATCAAACGTAGTCACAAGAAGACCACCAGCCATGAGGAATACAGCCGACAATACATTCCTCAAACGGCTCCGACACAAGTGGAAGTGCGCGCGGCTAACTACAGTAACGAGCAAGCGCAGATGCGCATTGGTCGGGCCTTCTGGCGCAATCCATTTCTGGTTTGCTCGGCCACGTTGGTTGCGCCAATAATCATACAGCGCCAGAAGGAATGGGATCATGTACTAAAATTTAATCGCTCAATATCGGCATGTGTGTCGTGTCAAGCCATTCGTAGGTACACTTACAGTATATCCCGCTGGCGCGCACTCATTGTTAAGATTGATCTGGTGATATAGAGCGATTCGTATGCAACCCATACCCGAGACTAAAAAAATTCCAATCCATCGACTCGAGCCGAGTACCTTTCGACTGGGAGAGTTGCCATTTTGGGTACTCGGTGAAGATGGCTCTTCTGCAGTGGAATGGCTGAGCTCTGTGAGGGGGATGGCGGAATACTTGTGCGCAGGAGACGATATCGTGGGGAAAGAGTCGGCGAATCGGCTCGTAATTAAAAGAGAGATAGCTGTTAAGAAACAGGCTAGGATGGTTGATTCCAGTGGATGGTCTATTTCTTCCGTTTTGTTAGCTGTATACTTGCATATTCCGTGCATGTTGTCCCTTTTAACGCTCAATCGCTGTCCATCGCATTCCATTACACATCATTCCATGCTTAGCGCGAGAATGCATGAGATTTACTCACCAAAAGCGAATGTGGTGGTGTAAGAAGTCGTAATGAAAATGCAGCTCAATAAGAATGCCCTGAGAGCCTGGTTAGCGATCACGGGGGCACAGTATGGGAGTAGTGCAGTCACTTACACCAGAGAGGCTTTGAGCCCCGATTCGGCGGAGAAAAGATTCATCGAGACAGAATATGATCATGTGCAATTAGCAAAAGAAGCCATTACAGTGACCAATTGCCAATTTGCATATTGCTGCGCCGTCCAAAACGCGCACGGAATACTGAGGAACGGAGACTCGGAGCGGCGGCTATGGAGCGACTATTGACTAGTTTAAACTGCCTGGGGGATGTTAAATTTGTTGGGTGGAGACGTCAAGGGGGCGGGAAGGGTCGATTGGATAAAGTTGTATGGTAGGGTAGTATGTACTTCGCAGAAGTCTGGAGTCCGAAGGTCAGAACGGTCAAGTAGTGACCCCTAGGGAGGATATTGTACCTGACCCCTCCCAGGTTACTCCATATTAGGGGTGCGACGGTATCAAGCCAACAGGTGAATTGCGTCAACGAAACACGGCCGACCATGGGTGATTCACCCGTCTTTGCTGGAATGGGAGAGCTTAGACTGTCTGCCGTGGAGCCGGCCAGGAAAATCGAAAGCACGCCAGTGACGATCATGGAACAAGGCCTCTTTCAATCTGGGACACGGTGTCATACTAAGTTATTTTTGGCGGATGTTGCCCACCCGCTGAGCAAATCATATCACAGAATTGAAGCCCCAAAAGTTGTTTGTCTTTGATGACTTGATTAGAAATGAGAGGTACCTCGTCCCCCTACTCCATTGCATTGGAATGAATCGGTTAATTGACAAAGAACCGACGGAGGAAAAGAAAGGAAATAAGTGGATCCAGATAGCATATCATATGCAGAGACAGCTGATTATTCGTCATCTGGAGTAGATTTTAATGAAGCTTCTGAACCAATTTAGTCGCTCAACTCTAATGTTGTAGCGCCCGGTCCACTGACTTCCTTCGCCCAATCTGGACGGGACGGCGCTCTATTCCTGAAGAGGAAAACCAAACTGATTATGTAATTATTCCAGGGCGGTGGCCTTTCTAGGCGGTGTCATCCGGCAGTACCGTCTCGGTTTGATAACTTTTTTTTTTTACTTTTTTTTTTTTGGGCTGAGCAGAAAAAAGTCGCAGCATACGGACGGTAGTTTAGACCCAGTCGTCGGACTCATTTTACATATCACTTCTAAAGGGTCTGGTCTGCGGGTTATAAGAATTCAAGGCTGTGTGCGGCGTGTGTGGCCAGTCTAGGAACCTTGACGATATCCCCGTACCCACAGACAGTTTTTCCCTTCGGACGATTCACTTGTTCGACGAATTGATTGCTTGGGAAGTTGCAATAACCAGAGGAAGCTATACCCACGATGCCGCGTAAGGCGATTGATTCGCGCATTCCTGCGCTTATCCGCAATAACTTGCAGGAGAAGAAGCGAAGCTTTTTCGTCGTCGTTGGTGACCGCGCAAAAGATGCGATCGTCAACCTACACTACATTATGTCGTCGCACGATGTCAAACAGAACAAGTCCGTTCTCTGGGCGTATAAGAAGGATCTTTTGGGATTCACCAGTCACCGCAAGAAGCGCGAGGCGAAAATCAAGAGGGAGGTGAAGAGGGGCATTCGTGAACCAAACCAAGAAGACCCTTTCGAATTATTCATCACCCTGAACCAGATTCGTTACGTTTACTACAAAGAGACGGAAAAGATCCTAGGTAATACCTATGGAATGTGCATTCTCCAAGACTTCGAAGCCATCACACCGAACTTGCTCGCCCGAACGATCGAAACCGTGGAAGGAGGTGGAATTGTGCTATTGCTTCTAAAAGGCATGAGCAGTTTGAAGCAACTCTATACATTGTCGATGGATATCCACTCCAGATATAGGACAGAAGCACATGATGATGTGGTTGCACGTTTCAACGAGCGGTTCATCCTTTCCCTTGGTAGTTGCGAGTCGTGCTTGGTTGTCGACGATGAACTGAATGTATTGCCGATCTCCGGAGGAAAGAACGTTAAACCACTGCCACCACCAGACTCGATCGATACCTCCAATACTGGTACAAAGAAGGAGCTGAAGGAAATTAAGGAGAGTTTGGCGGACTCGCAACCAGTCGGGTCGCTGATTAGTTTGGCTCGCACTGTTGATCAGGCGAAGGCACTCCTGACCTTTGTCGATGCAATTGCGGAGAAGACGCTCCGGAGTACGGTTACTCTGACTGCCGCAAGAGGACGAGGAAAGTCTGCAGCTCTGGGTGTTGCCATTGCAGCAGCCGTTGCGCATGGTTACAGCAATATTTTCATCACGTCTCCTAGCCCGGAGAACTTGAAGACGCTGTTCGAATTTGTGTTCAAGGGATTCGATGCCCTTGGCTACCTTGACCATGTTGACTATACCATTCTTCAATCCACTAACCCTGACTTCAACAAGGCTATTGTCAGGGTCAACATTCATCGGCAGCACCGTCAGACCATCCAGTACATCCAGCCCCAAGATGCCCATGTCTTGGGACAGGCGGAGCTGTTGGTCATTGATGAGGCGGCAGCGATCCCCCTCCCCCTTGTCCGCAAATTGATGGGTCCTTACCTTGTTTTCATGGCTTCCACTATCAATGGTTATGAAGGTACTGGCAGGTCTCTCTCTCTGAAGCTGATTCAACAACTTCGTGAGCAATCACGCGGAGGACTCAAGGCCAATGGCGCAGAGGACATTGATGTCACTGATCGCGCAACCGGAAAAGCGGCCAAAAATACAGATAAGAGCCTGGGTGGACGGTCTCTGAGAGAGATCACCTTGTCTGAGCCTATCAGATACGCACCAGGAGATTCCGTAGAAAAATGGCTGAACAAGGTCTTATGCCTCGATGCTACGTTGCCAAAGTCTAAGATGAACACGCAGGGTTGCCCGCATCCGTCTCAGTGTCAACTGCTTCAGGTCAACCGTGACACCCTGTTCTCATTCCACCCTGTCTCTGAGAAGTTTCTTCAGCAGATGATGGCTCTCTATGTTGCTAGTCACTACAAGAACACACCTAACGATCTTCAGCTCATGAGTGATGCCCCAGCCCATCAGCTTTACGTTCTTGTTCCGCCAATTGACGAAGATGCTACCAAGCTTCCAGAGCCTCTGTGTGTTATCCAGGTTTCCCTAGAAGGTCGCATCAGCAGACAGAGTGTCCTCAACAGCTTGAGCCGTGGTCAACGTGGTGGAGGCGATCTGATCCCATGGCTTGTTAGCCAGCAGTATCAGGATGAGGACTTTGCCGGTCTCTCGGGTGCCAGAATTGTCCGTATCGCGACCAACCCAGAGTATTTGAACATGGGATATGGTTCTCGTGCTCTGGAGCTCTTGGTTGATTTCTACGAAGGCAAATTCACTAGCCTTTCTGAAGATCTCGGCGAGACACAGGAAGAAATGGTCCGAGTAACGGACGAGGAACTTACGAACTCCAACCTTTTGGATGACAACATCCATGTTCGTGACATCCGCTCTATGCCACCCCTGTTCGGCAAACTGTCCGAACGCCGCCCAGACGCTCTTGACTACCTTGGTGTCAGCTATGGCTTGACACCGTCCCTCCACAAGTTCTGGAAGCGTTCTAGCTTTTCCCCTGTTTACCTCCGCCAAACGCCCAATGATCTAACGGGCGAGCATTCATGCGTGATGCTGCGCACTCTCTCCTCCGGACCAAATGACGCCAGCTGGCTGGGCGCCTTCGCACGGGACTTCCACAAGCGTTTCCTTGCCCTGCTATCATACCAATTCCGCGAGTTTCCCTCCGTGCTCTCCCTCAGCATTTGTGAATCCGCCAACGCCGGTGCCAGACTTGACCCCTCCATCACCTCAGCTCTCCTCAAGAAGTCCGACATCGACACTGCCTTCTCCCCCTTCGATCTCAAGCGTATCGACAGCTACGCCAACAATCTCCTCGACTACCACGTCATCCTTGACATGGTCCCCACCATCGCAGAGTACTACTTCTCCGGCCGCCTCAACGGCAAGGTCAGCCTCTCTGGTGTGCAACAGTCCATCCTCCTGGCCGTTGGCCTGCAACACAAGAGCATGGATGCTCTCGAGAAGGAGTTGAGCTTGCCCTCATCCCAGCTCTTGGCCATGTTCCTCAAGATCATCCGTAAAATGTCGACCCACTTCCGCTCCGTCATCGAGGGCGCCGTCGCGGAGACTATGCCTTCCGAGCAAGTTCCCATGACACAGGCTTCTACCGATGCGCACGACGATGTAGTCGCCGACAAGCGCTTCAAGCCCCTGGAGACTGGTCTGGAAGAGGAGCTCCGCGAGGGAGGACAGCAGATCGACGCTGAATTGCGCGAGAAGCAGCGGGCCTTGATTGATTCTCTTCCTCTCGACAAGTGAGTGGCTCCCATTGGCGAATATTCACTCGCCTATTGAATGAGCAATAACTGATTTATAGCCTTCAGATACGAGATCGACAACGGTAGCGCTGCGTGGGAGGACGCTGAGAAGCAGATCCGGGCTGGAGGCGCCGCGACGGTCAGTATTAAGTCGTCGAAGCCCAGCAAGCGGAAGAAGGGAGAGTCGGCCCGTGAAATTTACGACCAGGAGATTGATTCGAAAAGACAGAAGGTCATTAAGAAGGGAACAGAAGGCAGGAAGAAGCACTAATGATCCGTATAAGAGCCTATAAAAAACATTCTTTGTTCTCTTGTATTGTTCACATACAAAAGATGGTGTTCATCTGGCAGGGTTGGGGTTCCGTCTAGAATAAAACCGATTTTTGAGTGATCTCCTTACTCTCTTGTATATATGTGACCGATTTCTATATTTAAAAAGTTTCACTGGAATTCAACTATCTCTGTTGTAAAGCTACATCCTATTCATTGCCCAACCCGAACGCCTCCGCTCCAAGCTACTTGAAATATTTGGCCTTTTGCTAAGGAGTGAAGATATCTCGCCAACTATAGCTACGGCCCAGATTCAGGTGCTAACAGTTTTGACTTACAACTCGTCGTGATCGGCGGTTTGTTTCTCAGTCTCGACCTCTGCGACGACGACCCCTTCAGGGAGCTTGCTCTTAGAGCCTTCGCCCAAGCGAATAGCGTCAACCCAGGACTCAACACGGGCCAGGCTGTAGTCCCCATTTTCGGACGGGTCGTACTTGCGCCACCAGCCTCTGCGTCCGTTCAACGCAATGATTTCCACTGACTTGCTATCCTCAGAAAGACCGAGTCCAGCCCGCAGAGTTGCGGTCCGGCTGTTGGTAGCTGGGACACTGTAGAACGGGAAGAGGTGGGCCTGGCGCACCGCGTGCTTCTGAACGATTTCGGATAAGCTGGTAACGGCCTCCTTCGCGGAGCTAGGGATGTCGGCGTCAGCCTCGGTGGACTCTGGAAGAAGAGCCAAAATACAAGTGCCGGATTTGGGGGTCAGGCAGGCAGATTCCAACGCTTCCACAGTAGGAAGGGAAGCAATCTGGGGTGCCTGGACGGGGGCTGGCGCGGGTTTCGATTCTTGTACATCCTCGGGGACAACTTTTGAGTCAGGAGATTCGGTTGGCTTCGAATTCTCTGCTTCATCGTCTAGGACTGTTGTAGACTGAGAACGCGCAGATGATGACTTGGCTGGCTTCGAAGACTTGGTCTTGGAACTTGCGGTGGGAGCAGCGTTGGGGGCCGCGACTTGGCTGAGGAACTCAACCATTGGCTTCTTTTTGAGTTCGCCATCATACACAATGTGCTCCTGCTCACCACCGGGTAGGAGGACGAGGGTGGGGAAATCCTCAACGCCAAATCTCTCTACAGCATCGGACTCCTTGCTGCGAATCTGGGCTACTTTAATTGACCCAAGGAAGTCAATCGCGAGGGCTCGAATGAGAGCGCTCGTAGTGCCTTTTTCAGTGAAAAGGATAGCTTTGGGGGCTTCTTGATCTTCAGAGAGCCACTTGTCTAGATCCTTGTCCGTAACCCTCTTCACATGGTTTGGGATGCGCTCTACCACAGCATCAACTATAGCCTTGGCGGTCCTCTGTCCCTGGTAATCTTCCACCTTGGGTGCCCCGGGTTTCTTGGAAGGTGTCACTATTTTGAGAGTCGGGAAACCCTGGATACCCAATCGACCACACAAGGGCTTATTTGAGTCATCATCACAGTTGACAGCGGCAACGTTAGCCAATCCATCCAGGTTTTTGGCTGCTTTCTCGTAGGCTGGTTTCAGGTTCTGGCAGTGGCCACACCAGGGAGCGTAGAATCTGATGTAAAGGGGAACATATTAGGAATTGGCGACTAAGATAGTAAAGGGGAGGATAGAGCGCTTACTCTACGATCTGTGAGATGGTTAACACTGTTGTTAGCATTGATAGTCAGTAACAGTTCACCTTACCGATGCGTGATTGGACTTGGCTATGAGCCGATCATAAGACTTTTGATCCACCTGCAACACAGGAGATTTTTTAGTGTACAGCCCGTCGGCGTTGACTGGGAGAGCTGTAAGAAGTGACGAGACAAGAAGAAGTGCAGTGCTTGGCTGCCACATCTTGAGTTTCTTTTAAATGCAAGTGTCTTCCTTTTAGGATTATGTTCTTTTTTTTTCTTTTTTGAAAGATATACGATCAGTGGTGTTTATGGTATGTGATCGGTGACCAACGCCTCAACAAGAGAGGTACCAAGTATTTATGGCTGGTCAGATGTTGAAAGAACAGCAATGAAGCGATGTGTCCTAAAGACGCGCTCTTGGCATGTGACGGGGAAGCTTCCGCTCCGCCATTTAATACACTTACTTAATGATTTACTCCTCCGTTCAAAATGCGACGTGGGGGTGCAGTCACATACCCCCATGCTTTCTCAGAACCTCTTCGCCTTTCATGGGAGCTTTGAAAGTTGCTCAGGACCGCCTCACCTATAATTGAAGATGAACTTGAATTGCTCAACGCTTAACTCTCATCTGCGTTCCTGAAAAGAAGCTGTGTAGCCCACCCCCACGCTCACCATGGCAGAGGGTATGGCTGGCACACCAGCAGTTGCTCAAGACCGTGAGGCTCTTGGAATGTCCTTGTTGCCGCGCGAGATTTTCTGGATGATTTTGAGCTATCTCAGCCCCCGAGATATCGTCCGTTGCCGCCGCGTTTCCCGATCTTGGGATCAGTGCTTCGGAAACCCTGCAAATCTTACCCCACTCTTGAGGACGTTCTTTCCTTTGGCGAAAGAGGTCAGGGAGCTTCATGGTAAAGATATTGACTGTGTGCTAGAGACAGCAGAAGATGATATCTACTGGCGCAGGCTCTTCAATCGGCTTGCCTCTCGGTATGATCACCTTAACCAAGGGAAGCCCAAATCTATCCAGAAATACAAACTGTGTGATGACTTTGGAATAACGGGGGAAAGAGAATGGTTCCATGTACAGCCCTGGGAAAACCACGCTAGCCACCTAATGCAGCGCGTTGATTGCCCTTTCCCAGAGTCGTTTTGGTCGTATGAGGATGGTCTGATAGTGTATCCTAGCGCAGATCATGCATGCCTTGTACTCTTGGACCTAGATAGTGACAGGAAATTCATGGTTCCTTTCATTATCACAGGCAAAGTGATTCGCAGGATTCGACTACAGAAAAGAGTTCTCGTTGTGGAGTGGGCAGAACCCAAAGCCTTCCATTGGTTAAATGACAGTGACGGAGTACATCGTCATTTTGCTTCATCGTTTGACGTGACAGAGGCTGCCAGTGGATGGAGCGTCAAGTTTCGGAATGAGTGGAAGATCATGTTTCTTGGCCACCCGCTCAGCGAGAGAGATCGCTTCTACTCAACACACAGCGAGACACACTACGCCATCTATATTTGGCAGCCCAATCGCAGTTTGTACACTGCAGATGACGACGCCCCGATCGAGTCGCTGTCTGTATGGGATATCTCAAAGTCATCAGATTACCGGCCTTCCTTGGACCCAACCGGACGTCTGCGTGAAGCAGGTCCGGACAATGGCCCGTCTATTGTCACGCGTTTTGGGTTTAGAGAATTAGGGTTCTACTCTGTCAGGCAGCGAGGATTCCCGGGCGTACAGTGCTTGAATCTTAGTGAGGACAATCAATCTATAGATATTGTCGAAAACTTATGCACAGGGCCAGTCGATCGCCTAGTTGCACCAACGGAGTGGACATCCCAGGTGCAAATCACTAGCATTCCAATATCCAGCGATGGGCCTTGCTGGAGGCGGTTCGATGATCAAATACTTCCTCCCTACCGTGGGAGCAATAGCCTACAAACAAAACCGCTTACCCTCGCCATCTGTGATGAGTCATGGTATGCTGTTGTCTCTGAAGCATATGATGAGAAGGCTGAAGTAGGATTCTACCTCCATTTGTCACCTATTACATGGCCGTTTGATTTGAAAATGTCCCTTAGCATCCGAACCCCCTCGTCGACTAAAACATTGAAACATGAGGAGATTTTCGAGCTCATAGGTAAGGGAAAGATTTGCGGAAATGAAAGGCATTTGGTTGGTGAGAATGCAAACCGCGAACTTGTCGTCTATAGATTTGATAAGTAGAAGAAAGAAAAGAAAAGAAAAGAAAAGAAAAGAGAATGGAAAAGTTTATATTCAAAACGTGTGGTCATGTTGCATATCTGTTGTAGAGATTAATCAGGTCGAATAGTAGTTATCATGGGGATGCCAGCTACAGATTCTTTGCGACAGAGCATTGCATCGTGAAAGAAGGGGGAAAAGAAGCCGCTGACGTTTCAGCAGGAAGTCGCTAAATTTATATTTATTAGAACAAGAATGCCTCAATGGCTTCTAAGGAAAGTATATACTTCATCTTCTAGGACCGGTTTATCATCTGCACAGACCTACTTCTCGCACCCTAAGCGCTGAGCAAAATGAGCAAAGATACATGTTCCTAAACACAGCATCGGAGGTTAAATTTAATAAAAAAACAATAAATGTATAAATATATGAATATATGAATAATTGACATTGACAAAGCCATGTATGCTTAGCCCTACTACTCTATACAGCTTCCACAACGAATTCTCCCGAGGCTAGCCGTGGACTGATTGATTAGACATGTAGAACCTCGACTCCTCACTCATCACCTTGGCAAAGGATAGCCCGCTCACTAGGCCTAAGCTAATATTTGAACCGGCTCTGTATGGGGTAAGATGACCCCAGTTAGCCTATTATGAACTATCACGAGTCGCCTTGTGTCTAGGCTCAAGCCCGCCAACAGTGTCTTTTATCCGGCCATTCAGCCGGTATTATAACCCTACCCCGGATTTTTCACCAATGGAAACAGAGACTTGCGGGGGATATTTACGGAGTACTGCCAGGAAAGGGTGATGATCCGTTGGAAGATGACTGGTGGCACAGCTGGTTTGGCTGAAATGCCGCAAATATTAAAAGCACCGGATTCGCCTCCTGGTGCAAGAACCCTGTTTTCTACATTGTATTTTGTTCCTTCTATTGTGGCCTGCAAACTCGGCTAATCTTTGCCCTCTTCTACTTGTGTGGCGCGACGACGAGGAAAAGTGCTAGCAAGAGGGGAAATACTATTATCAAGGCTACCTGTATAGGACGACCTATAATATGGGTGGCGGTGCTGATACGTCCGCGGCAATGAACGCTGCGGCACAGATCCGCAAGGTCAACCTAAACGGCTCTTCTGGATTGGCCGGGTTGATTCAGAATCGGAAGGTGTTTGGTGTTGCATTATTTGCTTGTCTTGGAGGGTAAATTGATTTTACCTTTTATTGATGACGTTGATCTGGGCACTGATGCGAAACTACAGACTTCTCTATGGATATAATCAGGTAATTCAATAAGCAATGGTTCAAGAGAAGCGACTAATATGGGTACTTCTACCGAAAAGGGTGTCTTCTCCGGTGTCTGTGAGTTACTTTGACAACATACGCTGGCATACATCAAGGCTAACACTCGAGGGCTTATAGTAACGATGTATTCCTTCGAGCAACATGTCAGTACTACCTTGAGCGGAAGACCTGAACCTATAAATTGACTCTGAATAGATGGGAGACGCGGTCACCAACCAGACAAAGAAAGGCTGGTTGACAGGTACACAGCCCTGGAGAGCGCCGAGATTTACCTCGTTTGGCTAGCACCAGCTAAACTTGCGAGTAGCTATCCTTGAACTTGGAGCTTGGTTTGGTGCTCTTTATTCCGGTGTTCTCTGTGAAAGATTCTCGCGGAAATACACCATCCTTGGGAATGTCTGCATATTTTGCATCGGAGTTGTGGTTCAGACAACCGCTATTGCCAACAGTGGGAGCTCATCCAACATTCTGGGCGGTCGATTTATTACCGGCATGGGAGTTGGAAGGCAAGCACTTTGTCCGAAAGATTGATCAAAGTTGCCACGCTAATATACAGGGATTCTAGTCTTTCTATGAGTGTTCCGATGTATAATGCGGAGGTATGTTCATTATTCAAACACAACATCGTCACAGCTAAAAGGGCAACAGATCGCACCACCAGAAGTAAGAGGGTCTCTGGTTGCTTTGCAACAACTTGCTATTACATTTGGGATTATGGTGAGTCCTTGCAAAAGTCGCTATGTGTCTACACTGCTAATGGATCGCATCAGGTCTCTTTTTGGTGAGTTGCTTGCATAGTGTCTCTCTCTCTTTTCAATGTCCTGACTGGTCAGGATCAACTATGGGACGAACCACATCGGGGGCACTGGCTCTACACAAAAGGATGCCGCATGGCTACTTCCATTGGCACTTCAGCTTGTTCCGGCCGTCATTCTTGGGATTGGTATGATCTTTATGCCATTCTCTCCGAGATGGCTTGTCCACCATGACCGAGAAGACGAAGCAAAAAGGGTCCTCACCAGTCTCCGTGGGTTAAGTGAAGATGATCCACTTCTCCAGCTAGAGTTTCTAGAGATCAAAGCCCAAAGCTTATTCGAAAAGCGGACGGAGAAGGAGAAATTCCCACACCTAGAGAGAACAAGCACTTGGAGCTATGTGAAATTAGAAGCTGCGGGATTCGCCAGCTTATTCACAAGCTGGCCGATGTTCAGGCGTGTGATGGTAGCCACAGGTTAGTCTCCAGATTGCGACCCCCAGAATCAAAATTCGCTGATATCTTCTAGTTACCATGACGTTCCAGGCATGCTCTCAGATCTAATATCGAGATTTATATTTTTTTTTCTGCTAACAAAACACAGCAATGGACAGGCATCAACGCCGTTTTATACTACGCGCCATCGATTTTTTCGCAACTCGGTATGGACAGCAATACTACATCACTCTTGGCCACCGGCGTTGTCGGTGTGGTCATGTTCCTCGCAACGGTAAAGCCCAACAGAACCTTAGCCCGTACAAACAATCAGTCCTAACACAGCGAAGATCCCAGCCGTTATATGGGTTGACAACCTAGGCCGTAAGCCTGTCTTAATTGTCGGCGCCATCGGCATGGCAGCTTGTCACTTTATCATTGCGGCTATATTCGGCCAGAACGAAAATCAATGGGAGTCACATCAGGCCGCCGGTTGGGCGTGTGTAGCTATGGTGTGGCTATTCGTTGTCCATTTCGGATATTCCTGGGGTAAGCGCCGCCGCAGCAGCGGTTGGTTGATATATCAGTTCAGCTAAACATAATTTACACCCTAGGACCATGTGCCTGGATCATCATCGCGGAGATATGGCCGCTGAGTGTGCGGGCAAAGGGAACCTCTTTGGGTGCTTCAGCTAGTGAGTACTAGTAGCCATATTGTTCATCGGTCAAATATTGACTATCTGCAATTTGACACAACATTCGAGGAGAGTACTAATTTTTTTCTTTTTTTTTAACGTCACTTTAGATTGGATGAATAATTTTATCGTGGGCCAGGTCACTCCGGATATGCTTCAAGATATCACATATGGCACTTACATCTTCTTCGGGTTGATCACCTCCCTTGGCGCTATTTTTATTGCGTTTCTTGTCCCAGAAACGAAACAGTTGTCTTTGGAAGAAATGGATGTCATCTTCGGCTCCGAGGGAGCTGCCACCTCAGACTACGAACGCCAAGCTGAGATCTCTCGGGAGATTGGGCTTGATGAAGCTTTGGCTCGTTTGGCTGATACATCGGCAACAGAAATCCGTGTTGAGGAAGAGAAAGCCTGAAGGTACTATACAGTAGATTAAGTATTATCTATACGGAGCCATTTACTATGGTGGAATCATTCTAGAGTTCCAAGGAACTATATACTTCTTAGGGAGGGGAGATAATCTTGATTAATCATGGTTGGAAGGGGTATTTATTATAATTGGCGTATATCTCTACTCAACGAAAAATCAAATCTCTGCAATTTATTTGGCACAGGCCATCCTTTCTGCATAATAACAACTGAAAATAACGGTATTGATGTGCACTATCAGGCATACCACGCCTGGCCAGTTGTGAAGATTCGGGCACATTGTAGCAAAAAGATAGGGAGCATAAAATTACTCCTCGTACTGAAACTTACAGCCAACACACGCCCTGATCCCACACCCCGGGCAGGAAAGTGTGTAAATGGGCACCCACCGATGACATATCTCACACTCCGATGATCCAAATTCCTTGTTCCAGTAGCCTAAATGGTGACAATGCTCTGGGCTCACCTGGACAGTTGACGCGGGCTCAGCTCCGGGAACCTCTAGACGGAGATCCTCCAGCCAACCACAGAAGGACTCCATCACGAGGCCTCTGAGCTCGGTGTGAATATCTTCTTCCGTATATCGACCGCTAGGATGATTGAGTTTCTCCCTAAAGTGTGGGATTAAAGGGCCAAGGAGTGAATGTGAGCTTGGTGAAGGTTCATCAATAGGCATGGTTTGTGGGGCTGCGTTGCCACCATTAGAGCAGAAGCCTCCGTCAGTAAGGCTATGGAAGGTCTCATTTTCATCAGTATCTGATTCCTTCTCAGATATAAATCCTGTTTCATCAGCCGGGTCGACTGGTTCTCCAATACTCGTCATGTCAAGTAGATCCTCACTGTCAGAGAGTAATGTTTGTTGTGCACTTTCGTATTCAGCCTGAGTCTGCTGTGAAGAGGTGATTGAGATGGGGGTATGGACCTTCTCTTTCTCTTGGTCATATCCTCCAAATACATTGCATTGATTGCCTTCCTCATACCCTTCGTCTTCTTCTTGCTCTTCATACTGTTGATCTTCTTCTCCACTATATTCTTCCCCAAACTCAGAATCCACGTTAGTACTCGCCATGTCGCCCTGTGCAGCACAACGCTCCTGCCCATCTTTTTCATCCAGCACTTCACCACTGTCCACCTGTTCCTCATCATGCGTCACACTAGCATGCCTAGCCCCCTTTCCTCTATCCTGCCTCATCATTTCCTCTGTCTCCGGATCATAAGTCCAGGTATAGCCCGAAAGAACTGGATCACCTTCATAAGCCTCCCACTGTTCACACTCTCGTTTCAGTTGTTCCCCATACTCGCGCTCCCTCTCACATCGCCTGACCTCCTCCTGTGATTCCGGAGAATAAGGATCCATATGGACGCTATTCGCATAACTATACATATACCGCCCGCTCATACTACGTAGAGCAGACAAATCAGGGCTCGACGCTGCCCATCCCCAAGAAGAGGTATCCGGTTTAGGGGTATTCATAGCCTCTTCTCTAAGAATACACCTGCTCAGCAGTTCTACATCATGTTTCTCCCGGCGGCTACTATCGCGGAGGATTTCGACGGCTTGCTGGATCTTCAACGTATATGATTGCGTCAGTGTAAACTCAGTCAGGTGACTAAAAGGTAGGGTAATGTAGGAGAGGAGCTTTTGAAGAGAGCTAATTGTTATGGCTGTACTGTACCTTCTGAAACTTGAGATGGTCTTCATCTGCACCTGTCTTGTCGGGGTGGTGCTTGAGAGCAAGCTTTTTGTAGGCGCTATTGATGTCCTTCAGTTCTGCATTTGGAGTTATACCCAGGATCCCGTAGCAGTTCATCATTGTCTTTTGGATAGTGGAGAGAATCAGAGGTGTATATGAGTTTCAGGAAGGCTAAAATGATGGCTGTTCTCGAGAGGGAAGCTATGTTTAAATGTAGAATATAGACGGTATTCACCGTCTCTATTCGAATCGGTTGGGAAAGACAAAAGGAACTTGGCTGGAGTGAAACAGAACAGTCACTGTTTCCATGTAATACAAATTGTGCATTTCCCGCTTGATTCACTTCATTTGTTGTTGTTGTGGCTGTTGCCTGTCTCGGATCCGGTAGTATCATGTGCCCAGTCTCAGAAAAGTACTATCTTGTATAGCGAATGCTATGAAACAGCAAAATCAGAAGCAGTGGAATGGTAATAGGCAGGGGATAAGGGGGGAAGAAGAATGCTAAATGAGAACAACGAGAAAAAGTTACAATACTCGGCCAGAAAGGAGAAACGAGACAAAAGAAAGATGGATAGACTGATTTACAGGCTGATAAGAATCTAGCTAGGTATTTAAGAGTAAGTCTACACACATGTCGACTCCTTCCCACTGAAGCATCATAAAAGCTTCTACATGTCCGCACTGGCGGTGGCACCAGTGATAATTTCAACCAGTTCACCGGTAATGGCGGCTTGACGCTGACGGTTGTACAGAATCTGGAACCTGGAAGACATTAGATCTGAACCCCAGTTTATGAACTGAGCGGTCACTCACTTGTTGATCATCTCACCAGCGTTCTTAGAGGCGTTCTGTAGAGAAAATATTGGTTAGTATAAGTCAACGCGCACCTCAACTATTCACATGGTACTTGCCTCCATTGCATTACGACGAGCCTGTAGGTCAATGAGTTAGAAATTATTCGGATATTCACACTATATTGGGAATGAACTTACAGAAATTTCGCAAGCGTGGCCTTCAGCCATAGCCCAGAACAGGCTGTTGGCAAGGGCATATTCACGGAGGTTGGTAAGAGCCTGGTCATCAATCTCGAAAGAGGAGATGTTGGCTATAAAAGAAAGTTCAGCATACTAGATTTTTTATGAGCAAAATGACGGTAAGAAAACACTAACCGGACTTGGTGATAGCCTCCTCGGAGTAGGCCTCAACAGTGGCAGGCTCGTAGCTCTGAGCGTTGAGCCACTTGTTGTAAATGATCTTCACGCTGGCGTAGTCAGTGGGCAGCAGAGCGATCTGGTCGGCAATGGCCTGGGCATCAGCGAAGGTGGGGATGTCCTTGCAGACATTGGCGAAGCTCAGGACGATAGAGCCGGGGCTGGTTCTGGAAAGCTGAGCCTTGGCCTTCTCACCAAGAACAACGATGTCGGCGTCGGTGTGTTCCTGGAGCACACGGCGAGTGGCCTTGCTCAGACCGGAGTGGATACCACCGCAAAGACCCTTGTCGGAGCTGGCGACGACGAGCAAAGTCTTCTTGTCCTCGAGGGGCTTGGTCTCGGCCTTCTCGAAAACGGTGTTGGAGGTCTCACCGTAGGTGCGAGATTCGTCCATGGCCTTCTGAGCGCGGGTAAGACGGGTAGAAGCAATGACCTTCATGGTGTTGGTGATCTTCTCAATGTTCTTGATGGACTTGAGACGGCCCTCGATTTCACGGAGAGTCGCGAAGTTGGCGGCATTGGGAGGAGCAGTGCTTCAAGGGAATTAGTAACTGGCCACTGTGTTGAACACAATCATCCTAGAACATCAAAGCTTTCTCTTTCTTTTTTTTTCTCCGCAGATGACTAGAGGTCTGTTTTGAAAGGTGCCCCAGGTGGGCGTGAAAAGGTCCGGAAGAGAACTCACCGGGTGACAACAGCACTGCCGGCCCTGACGGCCGGGCGAACAGCACGAGAGAACATTATGAAGTCGGACCGTAAGGTCAAGATATAATGACCGGCGATGAAAAGCTGCAGAGGGGAGAGCCGCGAGGGTGGGTAGTGAGACCTCTGCTTTAGCGGGAAGAGAAGACGTTGACTTGGACTCCTGTTTCTGTTCGTCCGACAGCCGGCAGAACGGGAACAAAGCCGCACTATTCCTGAACAGGAAGGTTGTCGGGGAGACGTGAACAGCCAGATGCGCAGTGCGCACAAACCTTTAACCCGAAATTCCCGGCATTCTTCTTCAGGCATGCAGGCATCGACATTCAGCCAGCCTCGGACAAAGTCTGTGTCAATGACGCTGTGTTTTGGGTTTGTCGCCTCAGGCAGTGACCCGCCTCGCAACGAGACTGGCTAGCGGTCCGGAGAAACGTGAGAGATCGCCTCAGGCCCCAAAAGACGGCCTCGTTTTCCATTGCATTCCTTTCTTTCCTCTCTTTTTCCTCTCTCAGCCTGTCAGCCCTTTCCCTTTCTTGTTTCCCTCTTCTCATTATTGCTACTTCTCCCCCCTCTTCAGTCAATGTATTTACTCTTCTCCTGACATCTGCTTCCCTCTCACCCTTTCCATTGGTTAGATTCTCTTTTGACTTCATCCTTCTGTCAAGCGCCAGTGTTACTCTTCCGATTGGGTAGGCCAGTTCCGGTTTACAGGTTTCGCTGTCGAACTCACCCGTACGCCCCGTTCTTTAACCAACGCTTGCCTATTCACTCGTATTCAAGCATCATGAGCTCCTCAGAGGACGATACCCCGCTTGTGAAAGTGAACGGTCGATCTGTTGGTGAGTCCTCCTACATTTCCCGGGTTCTAGTGACAGCCTCTTTGGGGGTTTCGCAACACTGTAGGCTATTTAGCCCTTGGACGCCATCTGAGATCCGCTTCCATTGAGTCTCCGTCAAAAATAGGCTTGTCTTACATATAGTCTCTTCTAGTTACCCCCAACAACGTGACCATGGGCGATGCGACAGGGACGAATGGCCATCTCAAACCTGGCATCTCAAACCGTTTTGGACCCGTGCAGAAGGACAAAGATGTTCAGATGACGGATGCGGACGCCCAGGACAATGGCGCCTTCAGCAAAAGGAAAGCGCGAACCAGTATTGGCCAAAGAAAGTCCTACGCGGAACCAGAGAGCAGTGAGGAGGAGGATCAACCTTTGGTACGCCAGAATCAGCCCGCGCCATTTCCTGCGTTAAACCCCTTAGTTTGCGGCGCTGTCAGTGTTAGTTTCAGCAGCTGACTATTCGACAGAGCAAGCGCCGTCGCACTTCTGTGAAGCATGAAGATCCAGAGACGGATGAAGATGTACCTCTAGCGCTTAACGGAAGAAAGCTGCCGAAGGCTGCAGAGACTGCGATTGGCGAAGAATCTGACTCCGATGTCCCCATCGAAAGGAAACTTGCTTCTCAGAAGAAGAAAATCCAACAAAAGGCAGAAAAAGATGCCCAAGCTAGTCGCAAGCAGGAGTCCGTCAAGGCGGCAGCAAACAAGAAGCCGACTAACGGCATCAAAAAGGAGCCAATAAATGATAAAAAGCCTGTGAAGAGAGCATCTACAGCAAAGGTAAAGACAGAACCGAAGTCTGCGCAGCCTACCCCCACAAAGAAAACGAGCGCGAAAGCTACGCCAGTGAAGAAGGAAGGGAGCGAAGAGGCCGAGGAGGCCGAGGAAGAAGAATACAGATGGTGGGAAGATCCTACGAAGGGTGATGGAACAATCAAGTGGACAACCCTTGAACACAACGGTGTCGTCTTTCCCCCACCGTACGAACCCTTACCAAAGGATGTTAAATTAAAATACGATGGTGTTCCGGTCAAACTCCACCCTGATGCGGAAGAGGTGGCAGTCTTCTTTGGAAGCATGCTGAATGCGACCCAGCATGTCGAAAACCCTACATTCCAGAAGAATTTCTTTATGGACTTCAAAGACGTACTAAAGAAGACAGGCGGCGCAACGGACTCTAAGGGTAGCAAGGTCGATATCAAGGACTTCTCCAAGTGTGACTTCCAGCCAATTTTCGCATACTATGACATGAAGCGCCTAGAAAAAAAGAACCTTCCCCCGGCTGAGAAGAAACGCTTGAAGGCTGAAAAGGATGCTGAAGAAGCCCCCTATATGTTCTGCATGTGGGATGGCCGAAAGCAGAAGGTCGGAAACTTCCGTGTTGAACCTCCATCTCTTTTCCGTGGTCGTGGTGAGCACCCTAAGACGGGACGTGTTAAGGCTAGAGTCCAGCCTGAGCAGATTACCATCAATATCGGGAAAGATGCCCGTGTACCTCCACCACCGGAGGGCCACCGTTGGAAAGAAGTCAAGCATGACCAAGAGGGCACATGGCTTGCTATGTGGCAAGAGAACATCAACGGCAATTACAAATATGTGATGCTTGCCGCGAACTCCGATGTTAAGGGTCAAAGCGACTACAAGAAGTTCGAAAAGGCTCGCGAGTTGAAATATCATATTGAGAAGATCCGCAAGGACTACAAGAAGAACATGAGGAACGAGCTGATGTTGGAGAGACAGAAAGCCACAGCTGTCTACTTGATAGACCAGTTTGCCCTTCGTGCTGGCAATGAGAAGGGTGAAGATGAGGCGGAAACAGTTGGTTGTTGCTCTTTGAAATATGAGAACGTCACGCTCAAGCCACCCAACAAAGTTATCTTTGACTTCTTGGGTAAGGACAGTATCCGATTCTATGATGAAGTGGAAGTCGATCCCCAGGTCTTCAAAAACCTAAAGATCTTTAAGAAGCATCCTAAGAAGGACGGCGATGAGATCTTCGACCGGTTAACGGTAAGCTACCTTGCCTGCGCCTGTATTCATACCCTCGCTGACATCCACGTTCTGTAGACGTCTGCGCTCAACAAGCACCTTTCGAACTATATGCAGGGCTTGACAGCGAAAGTTTTCCGTACATACAACGCTTCACATACGATGGGTTCGCTGCTCAAAGAGATGGAAGCGACTGGTACCATTGCAGAGAAGGTCAAAGCGTACAACGATGCCAACCGGAAAGTGGCCATTCTCTGTAACCACAAGCGAACTGTGACTGCGTCTCATGCTAATCAAATGGAAAAGATGGGTGAGAGGGTATGTATCGGATACACAATCTAGATCTTAGCTTCCGAGAATGCTGATTATTTACCCTTCCACTGCGCAGATAAAAGGTCTCCGTTACCAAAGATGGCGTCTCAAGCAGCAGATGCTTGATCTGGAACCTAACCTGAAGAAAAAGAAGGGGGCCAAATTCTTCGAACTCGATGAGGATATTGACAAGGAGTGGATCAAGGAGCACCAGGCTTTCTTACTCGAAGAACAACGCCAGAAGATCCAGAAGAAGTTCGACAAGGATAACGAGAAACTTGCAACAGAAGGGGCAAAGGAAATGAAAGCCAAGGAACTTGAAAGCCGGCTGGAAGTGGTCAAGGACATGGAAAAGAAGTTCAATAAAGAGAACAAGACAGGAAAAGTGGAAGCCGAAGGCAAAGGCCCCACAGTCGACAAGATTGAGACCGCTATCCAGAAGCTTGAGCAGCGTATTGATACCATGGAATTACAAGCTCAGGATAAGGAAGATAACAAAGAGGTGGCCCTCGGAACATCAAAGATTGTGAGTTTCCCGTGGCCCCAGCTCGCATTGATTGGTTGTCTAACAACGGACAGAACTATATCGACCCTCGTCTCACGGTCGTTTTCAGCAAGAAATTCAACGTCCCGATCGAGAAATTCTTCTCAAAGTCGTTGCGCGAGAAGTTCGAGTGGGCCATTAAGTCCGTGGAGGAGGACTGGGAGTTCTAGACTTCTCCTTCTCCGGCAAATCTGACGAAAATGCGAATTTGAAGTTTTTACACAGCTTTGCATCTCGTTGCTTCTATTCCCTTCTCGACCACCCTTATGGCAGGTAGAAGGTTGTGATATATGCTCCTATATTATGGTTTCGATATTTATTCTCATCTTTCTGATGTTAACTTCCAAGGCCGGTGCGCTCTTTTGGAATACGCTTGTGAAAGCGACATACATCCATGGTATAATTGCTTCTATTATTTGCTTCGCTCTGTTGTACGGATAGCATTTCTTCAAACTCATCAACAAAGAAAGAACTTGGACAAAGAAAGAAAAAAAGGAAAAAGAAAAGAGGAATCACCATCATATATCAACTATGCACAGGTCCGCAGACTTACGAACTCGTCAAGATGGATAGAGCTGAGCCGCGACTAATGCAGAATACATTATTTATTGTATATTTCTATCACCCTATACAGACGCCCAATATGTCAGGCACCAGTGCGAGCGAAGTAAGAGTAAAGTAATTATTACATAAGACCTTCCTTTCTTATCACCTGCCTAGTGTCACGGGTTCACCTCCTTCCTCCCTTGGAAAGTAAGTGAATTCTGAGAAGGTGCGGTCGCCTCTTTATATCTCCAGGTCAGCTCATTCTCTCTACTGCCTACCACCTTTTCCACCATCATCGGATATAGAGCTGACACTTCCGGCAGAACTATGTCGATACAAATCAGTCAATCAAGACTCTATTAACCTGTTCGAGCCTAACTACTGAACGTCTAGCTATTCAGACGTTATGTCAATACCATATTCTGATGTTCATTCTCGCCCGTATCCTTTAGCCCCTGACTCTCTAACGCTTCCACTCTTCGGCTTCCACCATCAAGTTCATCGAGGCAAGATCTACGAAATTTGAAGATGGGAATGATTCTGCTCAATATGTAGCGATAACCCATATTACATCCAGCCAACTTAAGGAGCTGGGTTAAACCCGCGAAGTAGAGCGGACCCTGCGCTCGATGAGATGTACCTTTTTCGGTAATGAAGAAGCCCTGATGATCAAGCTCGTTGGTAAGCTAGTTCTCTTATTGCAGTCACACTGTACCAAAACTAATCAGGGCTTACAGGAACACCACATGAACATACTGCAGGAATGCTGACTGAAGTTTTTCTCAGGCTTCTTGCAGATCAAGGAATCAGACGGCCTCTGTTGAAATCTTCCGAACAGGAAGATGTGAGCTTGTGAATGGGATTTCAAAAGAACCAGACGACTCGTACTATCCGAATACCAGAGGCCATGAGGATTTCCCATCTTTGTGGTTGAAATTGGCGCGTCGGAATCACTCAATTACTTACAGTGGGATGCCAGACTGTGGCTCACCCAGACAAACGGCTGGACCCGTCTGGTACTACTGGTGAAAATTGACAAGAACAAATCTCATATTACTTTCGAAAGATGGCAGAGCCTACCTCGACCCTACCAACCGGGGCCTCAAACACGTTCACACACCTTACTCATTCCACAATGTGTTGAAAAGGTTATCACCGACTTTAGCCAGTACCCTAACGTGACTATACTAGGCGCGCCTATGCACCTGCCGATCCAGCTCATGTTCGACGACTTGTCCACCCTTCCCCCAAATGTGGACCCGAATCAGTGCATCATAATCCCCGAAGCGGAATTCTGGGAGATCGGGATGGAATTTGCCCATGATTCCCAATGATTCGGGGCTTCACGAACCTCACAGGGACTCCCACACTCATATACACATGCTGGCAGGCTCTTTCTTGCTTGGGGATCGGGCTTCAGAGAGTTGCTTCCACTACTTATACCAATCAATCAATCAGTCAAGATTCTATTAACCTGTTGGAGCCTAACTACTAAACGTCTGGCTATGCAGGTATTAGAGGTTGATTTGTTACTATTTATACCACTTCTCGGCATTTGAAAGGTGTTTGCCATCTCTTATTTCCAATGCCTTCCCTGTTCTCTTCTATCTTTTTAGTGTTCTTGCGGCTTTTCGAGTTCTGGTAGACAAGCGAATCGCAGAGTAAGCTGAATAAAGCGGATGGATAGAAATGATCGAATATGGCTTGAAAACAGCAAAGGATCCAAGGGCGGCCTAACTAGTTATCCCATCCAATCAATTATGTAATTAAAGTCTAGTGGATACGGTGGAGCAACCGGGACGCGAAGGATGCGATCCTCTCAATATTATGTACGAAGTTTAGATGGAGCGGTTCCCACTTGCCCTCTGGGGAATTCTTAGAACTCGGTAACATTACCCTGGGGCAATCACGGCATTTCACGGAGGAATTGTTATTCTCGCCCGAGCTAGGTTGAAGAAAATAAACTTGAAACAGCCGCATCCCGTAGCCAAAACACTAGTTGGATGCTGACCGGGGGGATGTGGAGAGCTCCAATTTTAAGATTAATCCAACTCACGCTATCGGTACAGGGGAGTATAGATAGGGAGGGTGGGAGACATGGACGAGAATAGTCTAGAAGATAATTCCAGTATCCCGTTGGCAACATGTATTTCCAAAGTCGCTTTATAAACAGAGCAGCAGAAGCAAAGCTCAGGCCATCCACATGCAAGCGGTGAGGGAGTCTAAAGGTGCTGGAATTCCATGATCAGAAACAGGGTTATTTAACACAAAAGGATCTGCAAACTAGCTGAAACATACCGGCGCTCAAGAACAGATCCCGATGGAACCAGAGAAAGGATATTATAGATTACAAGTAGAGCGGTGACCATACATAGTACAGATATTTGGCGGCTCAAGGTGGGTGATTAACAGGGGCAAGAGCTAGTCTATGCGCCCGAAATTTCAGATAGAGTGGCTTATTCCAATGCAGATATCCGTCGTCAATGAAGGTGAGGTACAACAGCGGTCGTGAATGGGTCGTCATTATTGAATGCCATCATACTTTTGTGACTTTGGGCCAAGGTTGATCAATGCGAAGAGGAGTTGAAAAACGGCTAGTGAGGGTTTCATGGCGCACGATGGACCTATGGCCACCAGCCCATTCGTTTGTAGCTCTCTACCATATCCCGTACGCCGTTCGCATCGAAGCGTTCCCGAGTGGGTTTCCAGTCCGTCGTCTTCTCAAAAAGTGTACCGTCAAGGGACATATCTTGGTCCTTGAATACATCCCTCTCGAGGAACGGACCGATCGGGCCTGGCCGCTCGATTTTTTTCTGTTCCATCAATTCTGCCCAGACTTGCAGACATTCTTCGTTCAGGTCGTCGATGACATCGTCAAGGTTGAGCTTAGCAAACTGCGAGGCCAGAGATCCCAAGAACGAGCATTTGAGACCAAATACGGTAGATAGCGCATCTGCGATGTCTTGCTGACGGGTATTACCGTGGTCGACCACGTTGAAGGCAATGGGAGCCGAGCCATCTGTTGGAGCGGTTGCCCTCCACTCAGCAGCCTTCCACAGGGCACTAGCGGCATCCTTGACGTAAAGGGTGTTCATCTTGACGTCTCCGGTGTAAAGAAGCTCGAGATCCTTCTCCATCTCAAGATGTACTCGCGCGAGGCATATCCCCATAGCGAAAAAGCCCGAGCAATATTCCCCGTAGACATGTGGCAAGCGCAATAAGCAGTAGTTGAGGCCAGGGATTTTGCTGATTTCGTCACTAGCCTTCATCTTCCACTTTGCCATCTTGTGCCATGGCTGGAGCTTGTCATCCTCCTTCCGTGGTGATGATCCAGATTTGTAAACGTGAGCGGTGGAGCATTCGACGTAACAACGGATTCCTCGGCGGGCCACCTCACGAGCTAAAGCCACGGTGAGGTTGTAATTGCGAAGCTCATATACATCGTCGGGTTGTGAGTGCCTTGTCTCGCCTCCACAGTTGATTACATAGTCAAATTGTTCACCGTTGGCCCGGTCGAAAACACGCGGGAAGTGCTCTAAGATAGCAACGCGGGGAAGTCAGTACAGGACGTCATCGCCAATTCAAAATGACGAGGGTGTCAAGTCCACTCACGTTCTCGGCTAGCGTCCGCTTGAACGAACTTATCTTTGGAGCAAGCCTCCTGAAACTCAGGGGCTAACCAGGCCAGTTGAGGAAGGACTTTGTCGACGAGTCTCACCTCCGAGGCCAGGTTATTTTCATGAATGTAAAGAGCCAGATGACGACCGATAAATCCTGCGAAACGCAAGATGATTAGGTTAGCTCATATAACCCCCTCTGGCATCCCCATGAGTCGCAGAATTATCTGTCGCGTGTGCGTACATACCTAGTCCTCCGACAATCAGTACGGCTGGCTTTTTTCCCTGGTCGCTCGCCATGGTGGGATGTGAGAGGGGGTCGTATCAGGGCGGTTAAGTAGTGATGTGATTCAATTTGCTGCTTTTTTTTGAGCAAGTATTACCGGTTCTCAAACCCCACACGCAAGTTTTAAGCAAGCCGAGAATGCGGGGAGCCAGCGACAAGGGGGAGGGGGTAAATGGTAAAAGTGTACTCCGTGCCGGGCGAGAGAATGTGCGATGAGGGGAAACCCAAGGGAGGAGAGCGAGATATGTGAGGCGCCGAGAAATAATATGGTGGGCTATAAACTAAAATACGGAGAACAAAGAAGAGATTTCGACATTCACTATTTAAAATTAAAAGTGAACGGAGAAGGAAGAGTAAGGTGAAAAAGAAAAGAAAAAAGAAAAGAAAAAAAAGAAAAGAAATCTTGGACGCAGCAGGAGATGAGCAGGAGACAAAAGTGGTTTTGGGGCAACGACCAATACGGAACTAACGACGCTTTGATGAATTGGGGCGTATCACCTGCTCCTCCTGTGACTTTAAACGACTCACGACTACTAGTAGTAAAACTACTCACAGAACCACGAATTAAGAAGCCTCCTATCTTCTCCGTTATTTATCCCCCTCCCCCCTCCCCAACCCAATGGAATTTGCGGTTTAGGGCTATACCCATTATCAATGAGCGTATTCTCATTCACTCTCTCTATGCCTGCGTTGCTTTAATTGAATCCCATCCCAGAGTGCTTTCCACCCGATTATTTCCCTCTACTGGCCAAAAGTCAATTGCTGATATGTAATTGTCCCCATCCAGTCCTGAAATGAAGCAATAAGAATAGTAATAATAGTTATAGTAATAATAGTACCCATCCGATGGCTCGCAGCCTATCCAAACATACATACGGAGGAGAAGAATAGCCGAACCACGATAATTCGATAGGATCACCCGTGCTACGTTACTATGATGGTGGACCAACGAAAAAGAGGAGAGTCAATCCTCCAAACCGAGCAAACCCCGTTAGTCTGCGTCTAGAAATTTCGCCAGCAGGGTGGGTTGGGGACTTTTCTCGGGATTGCAAATTAGAGCCCTCCAAGACGGGGGCAGAACAAAGGTGATTCATCATTCCTTCCCCTGCCAAGTCGCGCGTTGTGGGACAACTTCCGTTCTTCAGGGACGCCGTCCGATCATAGTTCCGCGGCAAAGTGGGTAAAGAGAGGAGGTGAGAAACGAGAGGGGACTACTCAGTGGACAAAAGGGGGGAAGGGAAATGAGAGGAAAGTTCACTGGACAGAGGAAAAAAGAAAGGTCAAAGAGAGACAAAAAAAAAGGTTTTGGGTTCAACCGTCGCCAATACTAATGATCAACACTTTCGTGATATCAGAATAAGTTAAGAAAACTTCGGTCAATGACAGCGAAAGAAAAGGCTCCCCGCTGAGTATGATCATCGCAGGAAATGAAATTGGATCGACGACTCATTTCCTATATGATGCAGCGACCAGGGTCAGTGGATATTTTATGGGTTATGCCGCGCCCCGAGGGAAGGGGAAAAAAAGCGAGATTCGCACCACGGCCAAGAGGATTTGGGGGAAATGTCTCACCCAATTTCCCGGTATAGAAGAGAGCCCACCACGGCAACTATTGGTCTCTTAAATCAACGGCTTAAGGGCAAAAAATCGTATACCCAGATCGGGCATATTACTTCAGAATTTCAAATGGTTATTAATACATCACTCTGGTAAAGAGGGAAAAGGCACTCCCTCAAAATCGGCGGTTCGGCCCATAAAAGTGGCCAAAATAAAGATTCCATGGTTCCATCGTGATTTCCTCTGCTATACGGGTGGAAATCGAAGGGCAAGCTTGACGTCAGTGTATGACGACTAAATTATTCTCCGACCTAATAATTACCCCAGCGGGATTTACGTCTCGTTCCATGGGCCAAAGGGTGATCTGCCCATGGTTCCTGCGGTGACTGTACAGCTACTAAGCCTTCTGTAGTTCTTACGCTAGTGTCTTCGATTAAACTGCCTGTGCTGAACTATTGTAGTGCGCTCAATAGAGAATTCCTTCCTTTGTTGCTTTCCTGTCTTCGATCTCATAGACATCTTTGTTGTTCCTTTGGTCTCCCAAACCTCAAACCAAAGAACAAAAAGCCAATAGGAGTTTAACCTACGTGGAGCATCACTTTGATCCTAAACTGCTGAATGGTACCACCCTCCAGGTTAAATTCCTTTGCCTTCCAAGCCTTCTGCAGCTCCTGGAAGACGATAGTCAGGTCGTGATCTACTCCCTGACGGACACGAATTTCAAATTCTGACCATTCAAACTTGATGGAAGCTGCGAGGACCGGTTGATCGGTCTGCCAGTGCGAGTTTTCGGCCAACAGCTGTTTATTTGGGCTCCACTCATCCACCCTGCATTCAGCCGCCATGTGCGCCAAAAACGAAGACGCGGACAGGAAAGTCTGAAACGGCACCCAGACAGGCGCCATCCCTTCCTGGCACGAGGCCCTGACCAAGAACTTGGTGTCAGTTGGATTCTTTCCATCCAGACTACTCATTTTGGCATTGATTGTGCGTGTGTTATCACCAGCAATCGCCCAATCCATTTTCAGACCTGCTGGCCCAGGAGCATTTCCATTGTTTTCCTTGCCATGGCCCCAAATGGAGCTAAATGGTTGTATACCACTACTACTCGGTTCCAAAATTCTATTCTTTTTACTTTTAGGCTCCGAGGCGTCCATTCCCCAATCGGTCAATGTTTCGTGTCTGTCGGATGCTCTTCTCTTGAATTTGTCATCTCCATCCTTTGTCAAGTCCACTGTAGGTCTTAAAAGCTCCGGACTTGAAGTCGATGTAGCATAAGGAGAGTTTCCCCAGGGAGGTGGCACGGAAGCAGATGTTCGTCGAGTGGGTGTACCGAGTAGCTATATATACATCCGGTGACTACTCGTTAGCTACTATGTGGGTAATTGGAGGCGGCTTTGTTACTGACCTCTATCGAGTTTAGTTTCTCCTTGTTTCTCATAGCACTATTCGCCTTTCTTTCGAGCAAGAGGGCAACCGTCCGAATAATCCTGTAGATTGAACAGTAAGCGTCGAGAACGAAGCCTAACACGAGGGCCTTGAGCAGACTTACTCATCTTTCCTTTCTGGATAGGTACAGAGAGATTCAGGCGCTTCAAAAGCATCTGGTAGCAGGTACACATTGCGGGTTTCGGCGCCCCAATATGTGATGCCGTACCTTTCCACAAATTTCTCAGCACATGAGCGCCTCTTGGACTTGAAGACTTGAAGTTCATCCCAGCTGTAATGGGTAGTCTGGACATGTTCGCGGAGACGGTTTATGAACTCGCTGTGATAATCAAACTTCAAGTCTAGGAACGTAGTAAACTTTCGGTCGCGACACTTGGCACTCAGACGACCCTCGTCCAGGTCGCACTTCATAGGGTGTAACTCCATGATCAGAATTTAGACTTCAAAGCACAAGATAGGCCGAGTTTGCTGCTTCCTGTGATCCCTAGTCCCGAAGGTAAGAGACGCCAGGAAATGGTACACTTATGCAGACATATACACCATGTGCCGGTGGGGGGGAAGAGTCATAATTGTAGCTTGAGTAATGTCAGGGATGAGGTAAAATAAGACGGGGAAGCAATGGATGATTGTTTTAGTAGGTAGACGCGTTGTGTTGCTACAGGCAATCAGCTGACAACAGAAAAGGTACATTCAATATCCTCACGTCCCTTCGTTTTCATTGGTCAGAATATCAGCTGGAATATTATATCAGTGAATGTTAAATGCACGACAGACTCAAAAGGCCCCTTGCCACATAGAAGACAGTGTTGGGGAAACACAAGAACAACTTCGCAGGAGAAGTAGAACCAGTGTATGCTTTCAATACTACATATATTGAGGCCCAAAGCAACCAGAGGGGGCACTACTACGAAGCATGGAAAGGAGATGCAGTAGTTTACATGAACCAGGAAACTAATTGTGAGTCGATACACAACCAGTAACGTGCTTGTATAGTCATCTCATCATCAATAGTCAAAGTAGAACAGCAGCACAATATTTAGAGAAACGAATCTGGTGAATCCCTAAAGACCTTCAAATGAAACCCAGATCTAGGAGCACGAACAGGGTACTGTTCGTACAACTTGACGCTAAAATCAATGGGCGGGTCGCTGGAGGGTAGCATTTGTGCTCGGCTTTCACTCAGCCCCGAGACACTTCAAGGAGTTCTTGAGTTCCTTGATTGCTGTGTTGACATCATCAAAAGTCAAGGCGGATACAGCCCAACGGGCGTGCTTCTGGGCAAGAGCAATAGCATTATCATCAACTGTCTGTGAATTCGAATAGCTAGACGAGGATGCTGTAGGTGTTATAGGTGTAGGTGCATAAACAGGCTGGGGTGATGGGCGTGGAACTATGGGAGCAGCTACTGGTGGAGATCGCGTAGGCTGCTGAGGGGGGGCACTAGGTTGGTTGTAGAACGAACTAGGGTTGTGAGAGGCGGCCGGCAGGCCCGAAGGAGGGCTTGTTGATGGTGGAGGAAAGGACTGGAAAGCGTCAGAAGGTCCTGAGGATTGATCGGTGCCAACACGTGTAGGCGTATCTGGAAGGCTAGGGACTGAGGTCGAAGATGACGTGAGTGTTGCAGGTGCTGATGGGAGGTGCAGCGGTGCATCTTGCTCCGCATCAACGTCCATATCTTGAGTTGCACTACGCGCAGCATCAGGCGATGAAGTAGATACTTCGGTAAACCCAGTTGGAGGCTGCGGTAAAGAGGGAGATGGCCCTGAATGATCTTCAGAGACGTCTTCTACAGACGGCTGTCTCGGGTGTGTAGGCGGCGATCCGACAATTGCCTGTACCTCAGGATCATCTTTCTTCACATCTAGGTCGTCTCCCTCTATTTCGTTATCCTCCTTCATAACTGGGTTCGATTCATTCGGGTCCTCTCCGGCCTTAATCGCCTTCGCAATCCTCACCGCATGATACTTGGAGAATTTGATTTTTGCAGCAGTCTCCGGTTCAAGGGGATTCCATATCTGGCAGAGTTCAAGAAACGTAGCAGCTGCCTGGAACGTATCAGCGGTTTGCCTGCAACATGTCAGTTCCTATTCCCGAAAGGCAGCACAAGGATAACGGACTTCGTCACCTTGTTGGCCTTCATGGTTGTCTCTGCACGTCCAAAGATCTCCAGCCCAAACTGCTCCACATAAGCATTTGCCGCTATGGCATCCGTCACCGTATCATTATCGGGGTTCTCATTTTTAAACTTAACACGTCGAGATATTAGTCTCTGGTCAACATCAGGGGTGACTTGGGCATAGCTTGGTATACTTTTTCCAGCTTATCCACGAGCTCGGTGGTGTATAGCTTCACCTCATCGTCAGCGGCGTGGAGGCCTCTCTCAATGATCTGGTTGACAATCCAGAAGTTGCCTATGATCAGCATAGGCTTCTTATCAGCTCGCAGCCCATACCGGGTATTATCGCACAACACTCACACCAATAGGCGACCACGGGCTTCACCCGTTCAAGTTGAGCTGCTCTGATGGCAAAGCGCCCAATATCTGCCGACTTCAGAGCGGCTGGAATATTACTCGCCATGGGGGCCGCAAGAGTAAGAATTGCTTCTTGGAGAGAGCTTCACTTGCTAAAGGTGGGGAGGCACAATGCACAAAGCAAGCGGGATGACGTTGAAAGCTCTCTGAGGGGAATTCGGGCCCCGAGCCGAGGATTTAATGCGGAGCACTCCGTCGGTAAAGCTAAGCTAACTCGATTCTGGCGGTCGCAACAATTTCCATAGAACCTTGAAGTTATTTATCACTGCCTAACACAGCCTCAAATACTTTTTGATTTTGATGCACTTTTTTTAATTTTCGAATTTTCATCTAGCAAAAAGATACAACAACAGTTAACATCTATCATCGTTTCCGCTCTTCTACTCTAACATGCTATTGAATATGGCGCTCCAAGAAACTCAACTACGAGCATTCAGAGCTCCTGCAGGATAAGAAATCAGGCGTCTTCCAGTATCCACTTCCCAATTTCAACCCTCTCTTCAGCCAAAGCCTCCACCTCAAAGTGGTCCTCAACCTGCCCGCCAGGACCTCCAATCCTTTCAATTACAATCCATATACCACCACTCTCCTCAAAACTTGGTTGCAAGTCAAAGTCCTCAACTCGTACCCCCGATATAGCGTCACTGTGGATTCCATCTTCCGAAGTTGCCAAGATTTGTTTGTATGGCCCTTGCCCGAGCTCCACTGTCATCAACACGGGGGAAGGCCCAACGGGATGGCTCCCAATGACGGATCGCCTACTTCTAGTGATGAGCTTGATCCTCGTAAGCCGCGGCACTTGCAGAGAGGCAAGCATTCGGTCTCTCCCCGGAGGCAATATACCAATATCTGAAGTGATCGTTCGGCGTCCTGCTGCCTCTGGTGGAAGTGGGCTCGCCTTGCAAGGAACTAGGGAGGATACCCAGAGCGTAAACCGGCCAAGTTGATCCGGTGCGAATGTGGAACAGACGATTGTATATGAACCGGGCTCCAAAGCCTTCTTTTCCACATGGCAACCACCACGGCGATAGTCACCACTATCAGCGATAATGTCGCGGCTGCGTACTCGCGATACACGGTTTCCATTGGACCAGAATAATTTAACATGGGTCGCCAGTTCCGTGTCCGGGCATTCCAGGAAGAGTGAAACATCTGTGCCGTGCTCGATCTGCAGCCTAAATTGGGGATTGAGCGGATATCGGGAAGATTCAGCATTCCCGCCTGCCGTTGAAAGTGTCCAAGACCCTTGGATCTTGCTCACGCACATGTATTTGTCTTGGGCTTTTGCCATCCGGACAGGGGAAGTAGAAAAGGCAGACATAGTAAAGTTTTGATTCAACGAGGGGAGTGATTGCTCAGAGACCACAACTGTATAAGCTGTTCTAGGGGGGATCTCTAATCTCATAAGCGTATTAGGGGAATCCACATAGGGGCCACGATGTAGAGCCCCGTCACTCAAGGAGACCCGTTTGCCATCAGCGTTAAAGACGTATATGCTTATGAAAGCCGACTCCTCATTTGCTTGATATTCGTCAAGAGGCCTTTCTGGCTGTCCAGTGGTTCTGAAGTGCTTGCCTAGTAGCAACCAAACAACCCCACCCTTCTCGGTTGACACTGCGAACTGCGGATTATTCACAAAGCAGCCGGCTACACCTCTCCCGCTTTTAAGGTCCCACGTAAAGTGAACATCTTCACGATATTTGAATATCTCAGGATTCCAATTCAGATAGAGATTTTCAAAATGTTGAAGAAGCTTTTCACAATCCATCCAGAAGGTACCCGGTTCAAATGAGGGCGGGTTATGGGGTAAATCCTGGGACTCAGAGAAGCTTCCATTGTCTCCGGAAGCAGTGTCTGCCCCAGCCCAAGGATTTTTCACGAGTAGTTGACGACGCCCTTTAGATTCCTTCATATCCAATATGGCATAATCATGCTCACTCACGAGGCCTAGTTCTCTCTGTTCCCTCTCGGTGAGTTCCCCGGTACCTATGGTCAAGAGAACATCTCCTTGGTGAAAAGACCTATAAAGTCGCTTCCAGAGCTGGTCGCCGGTCACGTCGTCATTATGTAGAAAGACTTGCTCGGGGATCCAACCTGTCAGCACCCAGAGATCTGTCCCAGAATTGCTTCCAGGAAAATCATAGCCTCCGCGCAATTTCAAATATGCCTTCTCTACTAGCGCGGGCCACAGGAAGTTGGGATTTTTTCGGTCGATCACATGGAGTGACCTTGACGTTTTCGACGATGGCAAACGGTCGTCAATGACGACTTTCCGAAAACAGCCATTGAAATAAAAGCGAAATATATACTTCCCTGACGGTGAAAGCTGGGAGCTTCCTTGGCTAGGGTATATCACTGGAAGAAAATTCTGCACTTATTAATCACGGGGAGCCATACCGGTCAGCTGGAAAGGATAAATCTACTTACAATGCACTGGCCACGTTCCAACATCGATGTAGTAGCACAAAGACTGGCAACGACAGAACAGTCCGTCAGCATATCCTGGACTAGATCTGTCTTCCCTAGAACAGACATCACAGGAGCCACCCCAGGATGCACATCTTCCATGCCTTTAGAGAGAAGCTCGGAAGGTCGTTTCCAGCCATTAAAAACTTTCCTCTGAGGATAAGACAGATGAAGGTCGGGTGTATCGCTGATATCGGTTAGAATATCCAGCAGCTATCTGAGTACACATTTAACATTGACAATGTCAGACCACCAGAACTTACGTAAACGGGGATTCACCATCCTCTCGTTTGAATTCATCAGGACCTGGAGTGATGGACCATGGAGGGAATATAAAGCCATTCAGCTTTGCTCCCTCGAGAAGAATGATCTCCTCCCGAGTAGTGAGCTTACGAGTAGACACGGGCAACCGTGGCTCCGGGGCAGTTCTGTCGTGGAGGCGAGCAGCAGTCTGCCAATCCTTGGATTCTTTTATCTTTTCCGCTCTTGTAAGCCATTCTTTACACTTTGCATCCAATGCATGCTTGTCTTTCTGGGCGGTTGCCAGTTTCAATGCTTTCATATAGTGCTCAGCAGCATCAATAGCAGCTTCTAAAGCTTGCCGTTGAGAAGGGGCGGACGCTACATCCCGCTCGGCTTTCTAGCCAGTAGTCAGTATTGCTATTTAAAAAAGGAACAAAGAAAACAAGGTAGAATTGGGGGGGGGGGGCACTAAAAGAAATATAAATATAAATATATAAAAAAAATGGACAAGTACCAATGCCTGAGTAATAAAAGACTTCTGCGTTGAGACGTTCGGTCTAGACATACTTGCCCGCGGGGTAGTTTGACGAACGACTGGGATCTTCAAACACCGTGACACTCCGAGATCTTCCCCGCGATAGGCATAACAGTTCAACTAGCGCCTCTCCGACTCGACAGGACAATCAGACACCTTGCTTGTGACCCGTCCGAAGGGCCCCGTGAAATTTCCGAGGACGCGACATCCGAGGTCGATCCTATTATGGGATGGGGGGTCCAATCAAGGTTATGCTGATATCGCGAATAGGAATCGACTGCTATTCCTAAACTTGATTTAGCTTCCATTCACCCGCAGGAGAATGAAAGCAAGCAAACAAAAATGGATAACAAAAGTATGCTTGCTGGATCGTTTACTAGCGTGTCGGTGGGGAGGAACGGGAATTCGAAGGTCGGCGTCATTCAGAATTTGGTCTCCAACGAACCTCGGCTCATTTCGTCATGCGCAATCCAGAGCGCCGAGGTGCAACTGGTACCCTGCCGACTCTATCCACTCTATCCTTCCCGCATTTTACCTTGCAGGATGTCTATGCTGTGTGACCAGCCTTGAGGTCTTTCTTGTTTTTTGCTGGTTTTCTTCTTCTATTCTTGCCTGGGCTTTTCTCCTTACGCTTGCTCCTTGGGACTAGTGGAGTCTTTGTTACCTTACTCGGCATTCACCTTTTCTATCAGTCGACCCGGTAAGCCTTCACGCCGAACTCTCACTCTCCCTCCCGAAATCGCAGAGTCCTACCTCATTCGCCGGTCTTGGTTTACCAATAGTTCTATATTTAACCTATTCTTTCTGACTGAATTAACAGAGGCAGTTTAACCTATCCTATATAATGGCCGGCCAATCGAAGCCCGCGCTATCCCCTTGGGGTAGTGCTGTCGCAGGCGCAACTGGTGCTGTTCTCGCGAATGCTATCGTCTATCCACTAGACCTGTGCGTACATAGACTTGCCAGTTGGGGCGGGTGGTGTGGACAATGACTGACTCGCTCGGATCTATAGTATCAAAACTAAACTTCAAGTCCAAGTGAAAACGACAGCCGATTCAAAAAGTGGAGATGTAGAACATTACGAATCGACCCTCGACGCCATCAACAAGATTGTGGAGAAAGAGGGAATCGAAGGTTTATATTCCGGGATGGTTGGTTCTTTGATTGGCGTTGCGTCGACCAACTTCGCGTACTTCTACTGGTACAGCGTAGTCCGAAGCGTTTACATGGCATCGAAGAGCGTATCTAAGCCACCTGGAACCGCTATGGAGCTTACCCTTGGTGCTGTGTCGGGGGCTATCGCTCAGATCTTCACCATTCCAGTCGCTGTGATCACGACCAGGCAGCAGACACAGCCAAAGAACGAAAAGAAGGGCTTGATTGAGACTGGTAGGGAGGTTGTCAACAGTGAGGATGGCTGGACTGGCCTGTGGAGAGGTCTCAAGGCCAGTTTGATCCTGGTTGTCAACCCGGCAATTACCTACGGTGCCTATCAACGTCTGAAGGATGTCCTTTTCAAGGGAAGGAACAATCTGAAGCCCTGGGAGGCTTTCCGTAAGTGGTATCAGGGCTTTATTTTCTGTATGCAGCACTAATCGGAACTGCAGTCCTGGGTGCTCTTTCCAAGGCAATGGCCACAATTGCAACCCAGCCATTGATCGTTGCCAAGGTTGGTCTTCAGTCGCGGCCACCCCCTGGTCGTGAAGGCAAGCCCTTCAAGACCTTTGGTGAGGTCATGCAATATATTATTCAAAATGAGGGTGCGCTATCCCTCTTTAAGGGTATCGGGCCACAGATCGTGAAGGGTCTCTTGGTGCAGGGCTTGTTGATGATGACAAAAGAAAGGTACGTGCCGCATTCGATAGCTGGATGTGTACTGGGGCTTGAGCTAACTAACGTCTTAAAGGATGGAACTCATCTTCATCGTTTTCTTCGCATATTTGAAGAAGCTGAGAGATCAGAAGCTAAAGAAGGCCGTCGATGCTGCTGCGGCCAACGCTAAAACCAGCCTTCCGGCAACTCTGAAATAGACGTCACCCCCATTTTTCTTCCGATATATACTAACTAGCTGGTCTTTTTGTTCTTGTCAATTGTCTTCTGTACGGCGTGCGGGTTCTGGATCTGTCAAATTTTTTAGTTCTTCTTATGAGTACCAGGCATGGTTTTTTTCTGTATATTTGCCAAAAAATTTGGTGTATAGAGCATGTCCTACAGGGTGGGCATAACCACAAGATAGATCTGTTCAATGCAAATCATCTGAGAGACCGCAGACGCATATCGGGCGAGTGGGATACTTAGTGGAAACAAAACGTCTCATATCCAGACTTACACAGGTGCTGAAGGCAGCTATATAGGTGCTTTATTTCATTCGGCAATTGTTCGACCGATTTATAACAAACCCCCCAAAAATACTTTTTCTACCGTGGCACAGAACACAACGGAGGGAATAGTATATAGTTACACGGAGTATTTGCTTGAGCCCACCTGACCGCCCGGCTATCTAGCCGTAATTAAGTACATTATTCCCTCGGCAAGGGCAACCTTCAACATAAGCTATCTTTGGAATAGCGGTCACAATCAGGTATATTCCCACCATTCCAACCCCCCGCGCACAGTTCCTCAGTAAATTACTAATTACGAAGGGGCAGGAGTCGCCATGAGATGGCCGCCATGGGCTTCCGAATCACAAGCCCGAGAACAACGCGATGAACGAAACCAAAAGGACTGGAGCCAATCCCTCAATGCGATCGACTGGGCCGCATTCACCGAACCCAGGACCCTAATTCCCACCCTCATCCTCACCACAGGAATCGTTGGCGCACTACAAATCCACCGCCGGTATCTGCGCCGTTTCCCCGATGCCGTTAGCATCTCGCCCACGTACTTCCGGAAGAGGACCATCTTAGGCCAAGTGACGAGCGTCGGCGACGGTGATGGGTTCAGGCTATACCACACACCCGGAGGAAGACTGGCGGGATGGGGCTGGCTGCCTTGGAAGAGAGTTCCCACCGCAAAGAAGGATCTGAAGGATAAAACGGTGCGGTGATGGCATTTTTTGCAGTTTCTTGTCTCGGGATACATAGATCTAACGGGTTAGGTTTAGATCTCTGTTCGCTTGGCTGGGGTGGACGCGCCGGAGCTGGCGCATTTCGGTCGCCCGGAGCAGCCTTATGCCCGCGAGGCTCATGAATGGTTGACGTCGTACGTCCTTAATCGCCGTGTTCGCGTCTTGGTGCATCGCCAGGACCAGTATCAGCGTGTGGTGGCCTCTGCGTATGTGTGGCGGCTGTTCGATTTCCCGATTCCTTTTCGCCGCCGTGACGTGTCATATGAGATGTTGACGCGGGGATTGGCTACTGTGTATGAGGCGAAGGCAGGCTCTGAATTTGGAGGCCCTGAATTGGAACAGAAGTATAGGGAGGCGGAATCTATAGCAAAGCGGAAGGGCACAGGTTTGTGGAAGGGTTATCGTCGTAATCGCAAAGAGTGGGAGAGTCCACGTGAGTACAAGACTCGTATGGGTTTGGAGGAGCAGTCGCAAGGTAAAGGCAGTTGAGAAAGAAGACGGCTAAGGCTGTGTATATCAGAAGGTACGTGCCTGTATCTTTATTCTGTACATTTGATAGAGGTTTATCCTTACGACTGGACGGTTGATTTCTACGGTCACGACACGGTGACGCATTTAGAAAGTTGAATTTCCTTTCCTTCTAATCATGCTAGCATTACTAGGTGTATCTGAACACAAACAGCATGGCCTCTTCAGTGAGAGGTACATAGGTATCTCGTATCATAGCCCTTGATAGGTCGTAGACACGTCTGGTGCCAAACAGAACATCGTAAAATAGAGTACAGAGAGGTATCGAACGGTGGTATACTCAAATACAAGGAAATCTTAGCAAAACCTCTTTTCTACCTCGGCGAAAAGCTGTGGACTAATTTCATCACTGGTGTTACCCTCAACACGCCATAGGCAACCCTTGCGCTCGTAATGCTGGAGCAAGGGCTCACTAGTTTCTTCAAATTTGCGAAGTCGTTGCTTCCATGTGTCAATCGAGTCATCTTCTCTTTGAGTCAGAGGTTCTCCGGTAATATCGTCCTTTCCAGGAACTTTGGGGGCATTGAAATCGGTGTTATATACCCTTCCGGATGGCTCGTGGACCCAGCGGGACGCTATGCGGGAGAGAATGATGGATGGGGGTGTAACAAGCTGGACAACAAAATTAATTGGAACAAGTGTCTCTAAGCTGGAAGCCTGCGTGGCGGTGCGCGGGAAACCGTCGAGGATGAACGAGGCGTTGGAGGAAAGGGACGAGCTCGACGAACTTGAGAGCCAGCCCTTCGATTTAAATTCGGAAGATATGAGCTCGAGTATTAATGAATCGGGGACGAGGTTTCCTGCTTGCATTGCAGTTTCTGCTTTAAGTCCTGAACCCAGCAATTGTTAGGCACAGTATGTAAAGCGCATCTAACTCGGCTTTACTTACCCAGTGGTGACTTCTTCCGGACATTTTCTCGTAAGAGGTCTCCGGAACTTATCGACGCCAGTTGCGGAAACCTGGCAAGAAGTCTTTCTGTTTGGGTGCCCTTTCCAACGCCAGGGGCGCCAATGAGGATGATACGGGCAGCCTTACTGAGCTGCCTAATTGTGAGAGTCATTTCACACTACTGTTTCGTGACTTGGACCTGCAATGTTTCTGGGATTGAGAGCACCGGGCTAAATGTTAACCGGAGAGTGGAGAGTGGAGTGGTGAAGAGTACGCGCGCTAGTTTATAATCATTCCGATATCTTTTCGGCAAATGTAGGAAGTAAGGAAGGTATACAATGTACGGATTAAATTAGAGAGGATGGTTGCGTCCCTGACCTTCAGATCTGTACTCGGGATTCTCTCCTCAACAAATCGGATTTTACATCCGGCCGGGGAAGCCAACCCCACGGAATCTCGATGTTTTCCAGTTTAGGAAGTCGGTGAGAGGAGCTGGAGGCTGTCTCTGGGCTTCAAGTATAGCAGAGTTATCTCAAGTACGGAGTATTAGGACGTATATTGACCGCCTGTGAAGGCACGCATTGCTCGCACAACCTTGATAACTGTCTATCCATACGCCATTGGTTCACATGCACAACTCGGTGTTATGTCCGTGTGTCCCCATGGACCCTCCACTCCGACACTCCGACATCGATTTGGCAGTGTCTTCCCTCGGCTAGTGAAGGCAAAGGCAACCCACTATATATCACGTGATACAAACGCGTATGCAGCTCGCGTGGCGCGTCGGGACCGTGTTATAGTGCGGACGGAGCATAGAAACCTGGTTGTCAAGGAACGTTGTGTATACGCCCATACGGACATAGGCATTGCGACTGCGTGGGTTCAAAATGATTCGGCAAGACTTCCACAAAATTGATCCGAAGAGAAGAGCAACTCTTGATCACAAGAAAAAGCAGTTTGCTGCTCCAGTCTTCAAACAACAAGATTATCCGCACCGCTTAAGCTTCTATGAAGTCCCGCCAACAGCAGAGATTACTCTCGAGCAGTTCGAGCAATGGGCCATTGATCGGTTGAGGAGTATGTGCACTCTACCTTCTATCTTTAGGTGTAAGCTTATTGACCGGTGCAGTCCTGGCCGAAATCGAGGCTTGCTCGTATAGAAACAAATCTCCCGCCGAGACCGAAGCACATATTACACCACTCCTCCAGAAATACCTTCCACTATCCTCAAACACTTCCTCGTCGCTGGGAGCGGCCGATCAACGCTTAAAAAATGAACGGCAAAAAGATCATTATTCGCATTTCATTCTTCGTTTAGCCTTCTCCGCCACGGAGGACCTCCGTCGGCGATTCGCGCGAGCAGAAACCATGCTTTTCAGGTTCCGGTTCCAAAAAGATGATTCACGAGAGAGGCGTGCTTTTATAGAGAGCCTCAATCTGGATTGGGAGCCTGTCAGTGATGAGGAGAAGCGTGAGCTTTCCGAGCATCTTGTAAATGCGACACCGGGGTTACGCCGTGTTGACGAGGAGTCATGGTATAAGGTGGATTGGGAGAGAGTTCCGGAGTTGGTGGAGAGACGATCTGTTTTCTTATATAGAGGGAAGGCGTACGTACCAGGAAGGGAACAGCTGAGTATGGTCATTGCTGAATTCACGGCTCGGTTAGAGCGTGCTTTAGAGGTATGTGCTACCCTCTGTCACGATTAGAGCAAACCTACTGACTATGACTAGCTCACGAGTCGAGCTCTACCACGATTGGATGAAGATGATCGTCTCACACCCATTTTGAATCACCTGTCTAAGAACTTCGGAAGTGCTGAGTCCGTATACTCTGAGGGAGAAGGATTTGTTGACGGCGCTCCAATCACTGCGAACAATATCGACCAGCTTTCCCAACACTTTCCACTCTGCATGCGCAGTCTACATATGTCACTGCGCAAGAATAACCATTTAAAACATTACGGGCGACTTCAATATACCCTCTTTCTGAAAGGAATCGGCTTATCACTGGAGGAGTGTATTGTTTTCTGGCGTCAATCATTCAAAGGATTTACCGACGATGAATTCAACTCCCGGTATAAGTACAACGTCCGCCACGCCTATGGCGATGTGGGCGGTGATGTCAATCGCAGAGGCCGCGGATATCCACCTTACTCATGCCAGAAGATCCTTGGTGACTCAAATCCAGGAGTTGGGCAGACACACGGCTGTCCTTACCGTCATTTCTCCGTTGACAACCTTATTGGACTTCTTCAATCCACTGGCATCAGTGACAAGGAATTACTGCGTGGGGTGCGAGAAGATGTGGAAAAGACTCGGTACCATATCGCTTGCAACAGGGTATTTGAGTGGACGCACAAGGCAGAGATCAAACGGGTAAAAGAGGACGGGACTTGGAACCAGACGGATCTGGACACCATCGTTCACCCTAACACGTACTTCAAGCGCAGTTATCTCCTCAAGCAGGTGGGGAAAGCTCCTAAGAGAGCTTAAAAAGCTTGTTAAATGCACTTTACGAAGCTATGTGGTTGCTTTGACTTTCCCATTGCACAGTTGTACACGAGGCGTTGATGGGTTCGGTAGTTTAGGCGTCGCACCTAGACGCTCATTTCCTTAGGTAGAGATCTATATGTAAAGCTAATCTGCATAACGCAACGCTCTCCTCCTTTTTCCATTGCTCCCATGCCATGCAATCAAATGGCTAAGGAAGGGCTATGATGTGACCACAGCTGATTCCCAAATTATCCGAAAGGATCGGAACGACCTTTCAAATCCAGGTGCCCAGCAACGGGTCAGGTTACTCTTCACTCGATGCGAAAGAACAACTTCGTCATTGATATGGACGGAAGCTGCCAAAAATTCAGACGTATCGGCGATGTATAAATAAAAAAAAGAAAAGAAGAAAAAATTTCGGCGGACGGATCTGGACGAAATTTAAACCACACTAGTGCGGTAGTACGGTTGCGCATAGCTGCCTAACATGCTGCAACCTGGCCTTACGGCAACAACACAGGTTCACACAACATACTCCCAGTCCCCGCATAAGTCTCCGGACAACAGCTGTTGGCCCTGCCCTTCTAGAGACCGGGTTATGATACAGGACACTCATTCATATTTTTTAGTTTGCTTAATCTTCCGGGTTTCTTTTTCCAATCTTGTTCGTTAGATACCCCTCTCATACGACGAAGCTACCTAGCCCCGTTGTTTGCCCGACAACATGGACTACGAGGCGTTGAAGGACCAATGGAGCGATGTTGAGGATCGCGATGGCATCAGACTGAGCTGGAACACTTTTCCAAGCTCACGCATGGTTAGTCTCGATGCCAGATATCTCTGGATCCTTTTGACTAAGCAGTGCATAGGAAGCATCTCGGCTGGTCGTCCCTATCGGTGCTGTGTACACTCCGCTTAAGGACAAGCCAGACTCTCCATTACTGCAATATGAACCAGTAACCTGCAAAGCACCTTGCCGGGCCGTTCTCAATCCTTATGCGTAGGAGATGCATCCCAGTATGCAACTTGGTTGGAGACTAACGATCAATAGCAACGTTGACGTCCGTGCCCGGATCTGGATATGTCCATTCTGTCTGATGCGCAACCCTCTACCTCCCCACTACAAGGATATCACCGAGAGCACAATACCACCGGAGCTTCATCCTCTAAGCACGACTATCGAGTATCAGCTGGCGCGCCCCGCCCCTACCCCTCCCATCTTCGTGTATGTTGTCGATACTTGCCAGGAAGAGGACAGCCTCAAGGCCTTGAAGGATACTCTGGTGATGAGTTTGTCCTTACTGCCAGCAAATGCGCTAGTTGGGTTGATCACATACGGTACTATGGTATGAATCACGAATTTGGGCAGCGGAAGTGACGCGAGGATTGATTGTTGACCCTATCACAGGCTCAAGTCCACGAGCTTGGTTATACCGAATGCGCCAAATCGTATGTGTTCCGAGGCAGCAAAGACTATGCCGCTAAGCAAGTACAAGAGATGCTTGGTCTTCTCTCTGGTGGAGTGCGTCCGAACATGCCTCAACAACCGGCACGTCCGCCTCTTGGCCCCGCCGCACGATTCCTTCTTCCTGTCCAGCAGGCCGAGTTTCAGATCACCAACGTCCTTGAGCAGCTTCAGCGTGACCCGTGGCCCGTTGCGAATGACAAGCGACCTCTGAGATGCACGGGCGTTGCTCTCAGTGTAGCAGTTGGCTTGCTTGAGACGTCTTTCCAGAATGCCGGTGGGCGCATCATGCTTTTCACCAGCGGCCCGGCAACCGAGGGCCCAGGTCATGTTGTTGGGCCCGAACTCAAGGAACCCATGCGTTCTCACCACGATATTGACCGTGATAACATCAAGTACTACAAGAAAGCCGTCAAGGTAAGCAGTTGTCATTACGATGTGGGATTTTAGTATGCTAATAAGAATAGTTCTACGACAATATGGCTAAACGTGCTGCCAACAACGGACATATTGTAGATGTCTTTGCAGGATGTCTCGACCAGGTTGGTCTTCTGGAAATGAAGAACCTTGTCAACTACACTGGCGGTCATATGCTCCTCACAGATAGCTTCACATCCTCACAATTCAAGCAGTCCTTTGTCAGAATCTTCGACAAAGATGCCAATGACAACTTGTTGATGGGCTTCAACGCATCCCTGGAAGTCCTCACTACTAAGGAGCTTAAGGTTACAGGACTTATTGGCCATGCTGTGTCTCTCAACAAGAAGTCGAGTTCCGTCGGTGAAACGGAGTGCGGTATCGGCAATACGTGTGCCTGGAAGATGTGTGGTATTGATCCTTCCTCAAGCTACGGTGTCTACTTTGAGATTGCAAATCAAGGCGGGCCTGCGGCAGTGCAGCCGGGTCCTCAGAGAGGAATGATGCAATTCCTTACATACTACCAGCATTCTTCTGGCCACTATCACCTGCGTGTCACAACCGTCGCACGCAACTTGAGTGGACCGGCTGGAGATCCTACGCTGGCACAGTCTTTTGATCAGGAAGCTGCCGCAGTTCTGATGGCGCGTATTGCAGTCTTCAAGGCAGAGGTGGACGATGGTCCCGATGTCCTCAGATGGGTTGACCGGATGCTCATTAGACTCTGCTCCCGCTTTGCGGATTATAGAAAGGATGACCCAACTTCATTCCGACTCGAGAAGAACTTCACACTTTATCCTCAATTCATGTTCCATCTCCGCAGAAGTCAGTTCTTGCAGTTTTTCAACAACTCCCCTGACGAGACAGCCTTCTACAGACACGTCCTTAACCATGAGGATGTTGGTGACTCTCTTGTCATGATTCAACCGACTCTAGATTCATATTCCCTGGAACATGAAGGCAGCCAGCCTGTCCTCCTTGACTCGGCTTCCATCCAGCCTTCCCACATTCTTCTGCTTGATACTTTCTTCCATATCCTTATTTTCCACGGTGAAACTATCGCAGAATGGAGAAAGGCCGGCTACCAAGAGCAAGAAGGCTATGAGAACCTGAAGGCGCTTCTGGAACAACCCAAAGAGGATGCTAGAGTTCGTACCCCCCAGGATTTCAGAATGTAGTAAAATATGAGCTAATTTGGTTTCAAACAGGAACTTATTTCTGATCGTTTCCCACTGCCTCGTTTCATCGTTTGTGATGCTGGTGGCTCTCAGGCACGTTTCCTTTTGTCGAAGCTGAACCCATCTACCACGCACACGACAGGAGGGTATGGTGGTGGTGTGACGTCGCAAACCATTTTTACCGACGATGTTTCGTTGCAGACATTCATGGACCATTTGATGAAGTAAGTCATTTAAGGTTAATAAGATTAACGATGCATACTAACTTGTGGACGTAGGCTTGCGGTTTCAGGGACCAGCTAGATATGACGGTATAGTGGCCATTATTGGGCGGTTCTACGTCGATCTTTGGTTCTTCTGTATGTTTAGCGGCTATTTGTTTTGTTTGTTACCCCGCGATATAGCAACTACCTAGACACAATGAATTAAATCTAAATGATTTGTAGTATACTCCGTACAATCCGATGTGGACCTCTCCTCCACTTGCCTACTCTGGAACTACACGGTGGAGCTCTCATGCTTCAGGTTTGTATCACGTGATACTGGGCGGGTTGAGCCCTGGGAGCCTTACCTGATTGGGGGTCTCGCTTAGGCCTAGCCCGGAAAGTGAACCTCCAGTCAAATATCCTGCGCTTCTTCAAGAAATTTTCCTTTTCTTCTTTGTACCATCCACCCCGACCAACTCTCCAAGGACGATTGACGACCTTTCGCACTCGCCATGCGTAAGTATCATCTCCTTGGTTATAATACTGGCGACTAATATGTTTTTCAATGGATAGCTCCCAAGTTCGACCCCAATGAGGTGAAGATCATCCACCTCCGAGTGACTGGTGGTGAGGTCGGAGCCCAGTCTGCTCTGGCTCCCAAGATCGGTCCTCTCGGTCTGTCCCCCAAGAAGATTGGTGAAGATATCGCCAAGAACACTGGTGACTGGAAGGGTCTGCGTGTCACCGTCAGACTCACCATCCAGAACCGTCAGGCCGCCATCTCCGTTGTGCCTTCCGCCTCTTCCCTTGTCATCAAGGCCCTGAAGGAGCCTCCTCGTGACCGTAAGAAGGAGAAGAACATCAAGCACAACAAGTCCGTCGCTCTTGACGAGATCATTGAGATCGCTCGCAAGATGCGCCACAGGTCTTTGGCAAAGGAGCTCCAGGGTACCGTCCTTGAGATCCTCGGTACCGCTTTCTCTGTTGGTTGCCAGGTTGATGGCCGCAGCCCCAAGGATATCAGCGATGAGATCAAGGCTGGCGAGATTGACAGTAAGTTATATAACCTCGATGCGGGTTGCTTTGCGTATGCTAACTGTCCCCCTAGTTCCCTCCGAGTAAATTGTGTTCAGAAATCCGCGGCGGTCGTTTAATGTATCGGCATGCTAGTTAGGAGAATACGATTAATGCCTTGAAACAAAATGTTTATGAGTCATGACCTAAGATTCCCAATTGTGTTCAATCGAAAATTGATTCGTTCATCGCTGGACACCTTACCCTGTCTTCCCCATCTTCCCACCTGTTTGTGATTTACTCGCGATCTATATGCGAGCGGAGTCATGATCAGACTACTCCCCAGATGACCTTTGCAACACTCTGGCCCGTACTGTCCATTCCCGCCTTCGGGCCTGGTATGTGACCTATTCAACGTGGTATAGGCTTATTTTACGCAAAGAAGATCAAATCCCGACCCACTACTCATCGCGGTATCTTTGCGAGAGACCTCGTGTCTTTCTCTGTGGATACAGTGATCCATCAACACGGTCGACAGTTCAAGGCTCAATGCCCAGCCTATTATGGCTTGTCTGGTTCGTAGCAATGTTTCGTAGTCTTAGCAATACAACTGTTCTCATTTTTCATTCTATGACCGTCTTGACTCTTTCTCCTTGCAATTGTAGCTTTTCCTCGTAGCCTCAATGTCAATGCCAACAGGTTACGGGTACTCTCATCCCAATTTACCTACCCTTGAATAATTCGACATCAAATTCGTGTTTTTGATTTAGGCTGTCTACTCTAAATGAAACGCGTGCGGAGCTGGGGCCAATGTCATTGAGATTTGGAAACTTTCCTGCCCCTCAGTCAGGTTCAAAGGTACTGCTACCCACCCTGGCGACAAAGTACAGTACGGCGAGATGTGATACCAGACAAAGGTCGTCTGTATACGGGAAATAGCATATACCTGTTCGGTGGTTCGGTAGGAAGCACACCCCGAAGAGGCTTGTTCTCCACCAACTAGTAAGAATCCCATGATTACTGTCACGACAAGGTTCTTGATACACGGTGGGCTGCAGGTGCCGCCCCCTTGATGCTGATAGTGGTGGGAGATGGGGCTGAAGGGGGGGGGGTGGTGCACAGTACCACTGTCATGGATGTATGTCCTACAGCCCATACCCATACATCAGTCACATTAGTATGTTGTGTAAGTCACGTTGGGCGAGGATGAGTCAGACCATGATGTGTAAATGGATTGCTGTACCTAGCTATACATCTCGCAATATCAATAACGACACATCATCGGTTTGATATATATTTCTTTCCCATTCTCGGGTTGGAACGTGGCCTGGAGTTGGATTTTTTAACTTTCCTCTCGGGCCATCTGGCAACCTTCGGCCGGCCACCTCTCAAGACAATCTTGGTAGATCGGTATATATGGCCCATCTTATACCTGCGTTGACGGTGGAGGAAGAGGAGCAGAGGGAGGCAAAGTTTTGCCGATCGTCATCGTCAGACCGCTCGTGACATGGCTTAAAGGGAGTCGGCGGGCCCCATTCCCGCCCTCATCGATCCTAATAGACCCTGGTCTGGGCGGATGGAGAGCGTCGGAACTAGCAGGAAGAATGATACCTAGCTGGTGATTCCTGCGCAGGAGGAACACTAGTGAGTTAGTGATAGGAGTAGCCATGGGGAGGATGGAGCCCATGGCTGAATCGGATTGGCATGACTGGGTACAGATGCGAAATGGGCTGCCTGGGAAAGTTTGGAAGTTGACTCCACACCCGGGAAAGTGGATTTTGAGTTGGACCATCTGGGTTGGATGCGATTTATTTTTAATGAAAAATTTTTTTTTATTATGGGGGTGGATTTATCGTCGTGCTATAGATGTAAGTTGTATGTACTATGATGCTACTACCTACCTAAGTATCATTGATAGTCGGAAATGGGGGACTAGCGAACCCTCTGGAACCATTCATCTGCTAGTGTTACTATTACTATTTATTATTGTCATCATCGTGATTATTTCCTGGGTGGGGAGAATTTCGATTTAATTTGGGTTTAACGCTGTTCTGCCTTCGTTTTTGACCGTGAGAAATTAAAAATATCAATGAAACTAAAAAAGGGGAGTATGAGAGGGGAAATCAAAATTAAAAATATTAAAAAAATAAATTATAGGAAATCAAATGGTATAGGTATACTGAAAGTGATGAAAAAATCCTACATTTTTTTTCTAAATAGAAGTGGAATAACATCAAAAAACCCACCTCTGATGATCTCGACTATTAATGATGACAATGGACATGGACATACATGCATCTATGCACCGTTCAGGTCCTCCCTCACCTGATTTGCTTGGGTCCCAGGTATGTGCAGGACTACTTCCATGGGCTTTTTTTTTTTCAGCCTCTGGCTGCGTCTGAGTTGCAGAATCATCCATTCAAAAGATAGTTACCTGTGTGGCCAAGTGTCTGAGCCTCTACTAGTACCACTTCAGTTGATTTACGTATGTTCTTACAATTAACTAAGTCCAGTTTTACTGATTTTACCCGCTTTTTATTTTTACTTTTTTCCCGCCCACCTTGATCAAACATACCTGATAAATATATAGATATATAGATACATAAATAGATAGATGCACAGATACATTCCTTCTAGAAAAAAAAAAAAAAAAGGGTCTTTCATTCTTCTCTCACACTTCTCCTTTTTCAAACAGGGAAATCATTAGAATATTCCACCGGTGCATGCCAAAGGCCGGCTTGCATTGCAGGTCGACAACACGGACATGCTCGCAGTAGTAAGTGAGCGACTCCACTCAGCCCACCCAAAGTGCCAGATCGCCCTTCCGCCGTCTCTAAGCAAACCCTCTCAAAGCCAGAGGCTTGATCAACTGCGGGCGCCACCGGAGACCGGGGCCTTGGGCGGTGGTCCACTGACGTTGAACAGACGTGGATTTACTCCTGCGCCCAAGAGGCTAGCGCCTGGTCCATCCTAGCCGTTGGATCGTACGGGTGGGACTGGGATGTGATGGATTGTCGTGTTTGATTATGTGGGTATTTTCTAATGATCTAATTCTTTGTTTCCCCTCCCTTGTACGGTGATTTTTATTTTTACGTTTTACGTTTTACTTTTGATTTTGATTTTAATTCTTCCCCCCCTTCTTTTTTGGATCACTGATGCAGGGTTCAGATGACTGGGGGATTCTCTTTATTTGTCTGAAACTTGTCATCAATATTGAGTGTGTGAGGGAGAGAGAGAGAGCATGCGGCATGTGTGTCTGTGTACTCCATATGTGTGATACCAATTAAAATAAAAAAGATATTGAAGGGGGAAAAAAATAAAAAATAAAGAAAAAAAAA
>ML736236.1:0-81677 GCA_009193595.1 Aspergillus bertholletiae
ACCACTGCCTAGACGCATGTGTCTGTCATAGCCAAATGGCTCTATATGGACGTTAAACTTGATTAAATAAATAAATAAATACACCGTCTTACCATCCCCTCGCAGCTTCTACAGCATCTATCCAGTCGATCCTGTCTCCAGTGTTAGTAGACTGTGTTTTGTTATGGTATATCACACTAGATCTAACATGTACAATTTTCCTAAATATCGATATCAACACCATGAACCTCGGCGCTCCCAGTAGCGAAGCTGCGGTATCCAAGGTGTGCTGAATCACTTGCGGCGTACATGAGGCCTGTGATACAGTCCTTTAAATCACGCCGCGAAAACACATATCATCAAGTTGTATGGCACCCTCTTCCACAGGTGTTTGCCTCTCCAGCAACAGCTAATATACAGCGCAGCTTACCTCTGTAAACATCAGCATTGGCAAGGTAAGGAAGACCTTCAAACTACAATTGATACCGTGGCCTCTACAATTTGAGGATGTGACGCCACTCTCACTACCCGTAGCAAGTAGTACGTATCACCCACAGACATACAACTCACCAGCACCCAGATAACGTTGAACCCACCACGTCGGGCTTTCACTTTGCAGAGCTATGGTTGGATATGGTTGGACATGATTTTATAAGTCCAATATCGTGAGGAAAGCGAATCCAGGTCTCACACTATCATTCAAGCGCTGCTTGTGCCCGCCCTAGCGATTGTCAACACCGGCATGGACTACAGCAATCACGAGCGCCAAGTTCTCAGCCTCCCCCTGCACCTGGTGCTGGCGTCTAGCCCAACTCCAGAAGCAGCATTGTTGCCTCAGCTTGGGACTATCCGCCACCCCACGGAGAAGACAGTGTATACAATCAACGCCCGGGCTGACCGGGATTCTGGGGTCTTTAATAATACGACACGGGCAATGAAACTGCTTGTTGTCATTGTGGCTAAGCCCCACACCAACAAGGGGAAGATATCAGGTAAATTGCTTCTCTGTATAGCTGCTGCTCCAAGGTCTAAATATGGACCCTGCCTATGGCTTTTACAGTAATGGGGTCAAGTATGTGTTTGCTATCCTGCATCCAAATTTGAAGTATGAGTTCACAACAGACATCCTGGCTCAGGACTACGACGGCCAATGCCAGTGTTTGGCATTATGATGCGTATATTGGATCAAGCCAGGGCTGTGGCAGCTAGAGTGTTGGAAACTCACCAGCCAAATATTGCTCAGGATACCTCCCCCAATTCTGTCAGGCCCACTAGATATACAAAGCTAGTGGTAATATCTACCTGTTTCCGACTATCCATCTACCTTAAGCTCACGGTAACCAGGCGCACGATAGACGAGTAATGACACATTATCATATGCCCTGCAGTTGGAAGCTCTTGGTAGTAAATGAAGACGCAGATGTAGTGCAGAGTGAAAGTGTCAGAGGGCTGTGGGTGCAATATTGTCAAAAGGTGTATCTCGAATTGCAGGATGATGGGTGAACAATTTCGGTTAGGTAATGTATCGTGTCAAATGGAATTCCTCGTTTTTACGTCTACAATACCCACTCGTGTAGACCATACGGAGCGATGATCAGGAACTATGCAGTATCATTGATTTTCTCAATACTGTGCATATTTGGGGTTGCTTCTAAGATGCACTGCGACCTTAAGTCGCCGTAGCCATATAAATTCTACACAACGGCCTACCGTCAACTGAAATTTCTTCCTTAACTCCCCCATTTGCGGCAGATATGAATCGTTTCTCAGTCTCCTTTCCGCAATGTTCGTCAAATGTGTAGCTGAAAGGTGTTCTATGTATATTTCTTGATGCATGCAACGAGCTATACATCCCAGCCTTTGCATTACTCAAACACCATGTTTCTCTGAAGCAGCCATCATCTTACTTGCCGACACATTTTTGCAGCGTATCCAGCACCTGCCCGTTTTTCAACAGCTCAAGAGTATCTACATAGTCCTGCAGCCGAGCCTCGTCCAGCCTCGTCGGATTCCAGCCGAGCAGCCGCCTCGCCGTGGTCCCCTTCATCTTCATATGACCAGCAAGTCGGTCTGCCACTTCCACAAGACCCCCCATGAGCTCATCCGCAATCTCCTGTACCCCCACGAACCGGATCTCCTTTTCCTTCGGTGTGTCCTCACGAGGCAGGACGCCTGCCGCAAAAGCAGTGTCCAGACACTCCTGCATGATCTGGGTTATAAGCATAGAACCTACCTCAGGGAAAATGATCCCCCTCGTTCCACTGGGAATATATCCCACACCACGATCCTCACGCTCGAGGATAGCACGGACTATGAGCACAAAGACATCCGCCAGATCCTCGACATGCACCCAGTTAATGTTGGCCGTATCATTCACCTTATACCCATACCCATGCTGGAGGACATAGCGCATCGCGAGTATATGCACGACGCCCTGTTTGTTGAAGAGCCCCCGACCTTTCCCGAAGATCCACGGCGCATTGATACTCACTGCCTGCACGCCCGTTTCTTCCGCGGCGGCGAGTACGCCTACTTCGGTTGTGCGCTGGGGGTACGGATCCTGTGCGTCCTCGTTTTTCAGGAGTTCATAGACGGCATGCCCGTCAGTGTCGTCCCACTCTCGGTCAGGATACGGGGTTTGCGTCGCCGGACAGTCGGACAGATTCGTGCACCCGGAAATGTGGATAAGCCATGGCACAGGGGTGCCCGGCCTGATCCGCCGCGTGAGGCCGTGGATCAAGGCTTTGGTTCCATCTAGCATAAAGCCCGTTCCGGCGTTGATAATGATATCGTAGTTCGTGGATGTGTCGGTGATGAACGGGAGATCTGCAAATCCGGTCCAGAGAATTGGCTTGATGCGATCTCCATACGCCCTGTTGAGCTTCTCGATGGCGTCTTTACTTCGCACGAGGAGGTCGAACGTTAATCCGCCGAGGCTTGTCACTTCGCTGTTAATCAGGTGATCCAGGACAGTGCCGCCGATGTAGCCCGTGGCCCCGATGAGCAGGATTTTGGTCATGGTGTTGTTGCCTTGGCCGGGTAATACGGATCTAGTGATGAGTGTTGGAGGTTCATCCCATTCTGTCGAGAGACGTCACTGCATTCAAAACATGCCAAGACGTCCATCCCCGCATTATACATGTGTTATCATACAGCATAGACCCTTCTGATACAAGAATGAACCTGACGCCTAGTGCTTTCACTCAGTAAAGACCTTGCTTGAAGTATTGGAACTCTTCTATTTCTATTAAAAGCTTAACTTCGAACTGAACTTAACCTTAACTAGCCTCTCTATTTGATTTTGGATATTCGAATTTTAAATTATTTTTCAGCCGAGGCTTAAATTAGTTCCTAGCAAATCAGTTGAATACAGACTATTATTTCCTTTGCTAAAAAGAACATACCGGATAGGACAGGGTGTAGGATCCTAGTTTGCGGTCGGTTTTGTAGCCTAACCGCTGAAATACTTACCTGGAGTGATTGAATCGTTCTTGAGAGAAGCTATTCATTCGATGTATTCCATCCAGCGGTGTTCTTTCCTCAACGCTTGACTCTGACAGAATATAATTACGGCGTCTATTCCAAAGCAACTGGTGACAAGCATGGCGGAGCGAGTTTCTTTCTTCGTGGCTCCAAAAGTCTCAAGGAAACGAAATAGATGACTCTTATTTGTAGCATAGTAAATAAATACTCCTCTTTTCAATCTCAATAGTATACAGAAATTACGCTGCGTTACGGGCAGTTAACCAGGGATCCGATAGAAGTTCACAGGCGCTCTGCCTTTCCTCCGGATCCCATTGTAGCATTTTCCTGATAAACTGTATAAACCTCTTCTTATTTTCGCCCTCCAGATATTCTTCCGATTCCTCCAATGAGTACTGCGGTACTTCTACGGCAGCTTTCTATTGCCCTATTCCTGGAATTAGCAAAAGGTCTATTTCTCAATCTGTGAAGCTCTGACCCAACTCATCCCAGTACTTTGAACAATATAAACTCAAGCTATTATTATTGTTATTATTTTGTTGGATGCTTGTAGGATGCACAAAAGTTAAAGTCTCCCAAGGCGCTTTGGAAGAACCTATGGAAGAGCCGACAGCTTTTTTTGCGGGGAAGCCAGAATCTTAATGACAGATTTCTACCTGAAGCCTGGTGTTTTAGTATTTACCTTGGGCCATACAGTATACCATCCGTTTTATTTCCACTTTCACATCTGCCCACCTGCGCCCAATACCACTGTTTAACTCTCCAGGTCATGGAAGACGTCCAATCGGACCAACAGTCCCAACTTTTACTCAGTTTGTTCTTGTCAGAAGAAGTCTTGGATATCGAATCCACCAGCGACTCTTCCATTAACAACCGTGATGAATTAGTGAAGCAAATGCCCATGTTAAAGCGATTTATTGCCTAGGAGGATGAAATCATTCAATCTGTATTCATCAACCAGGGCCAACAGGGCTTTGTGTTCCTGTTAGAAGCTTAGGCTTTTTATTTCCATTAACTATTTAGACTCCGACGAGTCTTTGTCGGGAACCGACAAAAGGGGACAAATATCAGTAACCAGAAGGATGCTCAGCACATGAGCGGCTGAGATCGATGCCGAACACTTCTCTGGGTAACCTTCAGCTTGGTGGGAGATATACCAAGTAATATACTGTATTAGTGTACTATACCGCCTAGATTTACAGTACTGCTGGCAGGGCCCGAATAGGGAAAAACATTATAAACTACGGACACATCATCTGAGGAAACTTGTTAGATATATGGAAAAAGAAGACGGTATTATAGAAACTCATAATAATGTTCCCGACATAAGTTATGAACAGCTGTATGCAGAGGAGTGGCAACAACTTAAGAGATAACAGACGACTTCTGGTCATCCTGCCACTACTTCTACTATTCCGATTAATATCAACGTACTACCGGTACAGTCATCCCAACCTATAGCAATATCTTCGTCGGGTCACATCAACATTAACTCAAGAGCTCCGAGGAGCACCATTGAAATTCCCGGGCCCCGTGAAGTGGCCATAGAGGAATACACCGCTTGGCAGTTGTCACGGGTCAGCACAGAGAGTTTCAGGGAAAATATCAGGAAGACACGTGATATAATATTGGAGAACTGCCTTGGCCTGAAGCAAATATATCATGATCAAGACCCCAACTTTTTATCAGAGAAGGTGTGAAAATAGAGGGGTCGCGCGTAGATTTGTGAGTGAGATCAATAACTGGGTCAAGGAATACCAACTCAACCGAGATAATTGGGTTTGAATATTACCAAAAACATGCTCTTTGCCATAGCCTTCCGCGTTTGTTTGGATTTATATATTTTATATATATTAAACAGCTAGAGCTAAGATCATTGTCCGTATTAATAGACATCTTACATTCTGGATATATATCCCGATGGGACAGCCCAACATCCTATCTTGCCTAGTCCCAGCCAGAACTAACAAGCGATAAAACTCTAAAACTTAAATATTAAATAATTTATTCAGGTTGAGACTACAGACAACCTTGGTTATGGAGCATAATTAACTGTCTGGGTTAAAGTAGGCTAGAATGGCAGACCCACCGTCCGCGGTGCTCGAGAAGTTCTTCAATAAAATCTTCGAAGAATGCCCGCGTCCGTTGAGCCCCGGAACACACGAGAAAGTAGAGTCCCGTCCTGGGAGTACGCAGGAAGTATCTGATAGCGCTGATCTCGATGGAATTTAGATACGCTCGGAGACCAGAGAGAATATTTAAACAAAAACACGTGGGCTCCTCGTCCGGTAAATTAATGCTGGTTATGATACCTCTTTGTATTTTACAATACGTACGCGGGATAGCCATATTCCGATTGAATGTCTCAAAAGGGATTAGTGTTATTTCACACCAGGGTTGCTGAAACAAACAGAGTGTAGATGGTGACACCGGTACCCGGTGGCACTGTTAAGTAACCGTAGGTTTTAGTATAGATTGGCTATAGGAGATCAAATCCACAACATACACCAACTGGGGTTCCAGTCCAGACTTTGACCCTATCATAGGTTCTGCCCATGTCTATGCTCCAGACCCGACTAAATAATCTAATGAAGACGGTATATTGATATCTCAGATCTGAATCAGTTATAATTATAGGATCACAATGTGTTTGTTTGTTCCATATTATAAAAGGTCTTAGAAGCTTCTAGTACACTAACACAGGATCCAATTTGGACATCTTTCTTTAGCCCCTTTCAGTTCTCCAACAGACAACTCCAACCATCATCTAATGTATACTTCTCCACAAATACCCAGAAGAAAGAACGCAACGTACGTAATCTGCCTAATCAATCAATCAATGATCTTATCATATGCCCAGGGTACCTAATCCGGTCGGAAGCGCAGATAACGGACAACCTCCGATATCTCATCTGCGGGGAAAAAGCTGATTCCCCTCAGACTTACCAAGACAAACTATAGCCAGGGGGGAAATCCTGACAAGTACTCCGAATTGGAGAAGGAGGGGGACATACTAAACATGGTCTCTACTATTATAATTTATACCCGTAGTAGTGCCGAGATACCCTATATAAATAGTGGCCAATACTGACAGAAATACCTCTGTCTACTCTAATTATATGCATTGTCTATTCACATTCTCATAGACCACACAGTACGGTACTCTCCATCCAACACTGACAATTGAACTACTACTATATCTTAACCCACCTTGTCCTGCAACTGCACAACAGAAAAAAAAAAGAAAACAAAACCATGTCCGACATCCCCCTCCCCGCCCCCTTCGCCGCAATCCCGCGCACATCCCTAACCCTAGGTCCCTCACCCATCCACCCCTTGCCCCGGATCACGTCGGACCTAGGCCACAAGGCCACCATCTACGCTAAACGCGACGACCTCAACTCTGCCCTCGCCTACGGCGGCAACAAGACCCGCAAGCTCGAGTACTTGGCCGCGGACGCGGTGGCGCAAAACGCCACGACGTTGATCTCCATCGGCGGTGTGCAGAGTAACCACACGCGGCAGGTTGCGGCGGTCGCCGCGCGGCTGGGTCTCAAGGCGCGGCTGGTGCAGGAGCATTGGGTGGACTGGGAGGACCCGGGGTATGATGTGGTCGGGAATATTCAGCTGAGTCGGCTCATGGGGGCGGATGTGCGGATGGAGGCGGCTGGGTTTGGGATTGAGCATAAGGAGACGCTGGCGAACCTACGGCAGGAGTGTGAGGCGAATGGGGAGCGGCCGTATTATATTCCGGCGGGCGCGTCAGACCATCCGCTTGGGGGATTGGGGTTTGCGAGGTGGGCGTTTGAGGTGAGGGAGCAGGAGCGGGAGATGGGGGTGGTGTTTGACAATGTGGTGGTGTGTGCGGTGACGGGGTCCACGATGGCGGGCATGGTGGCGGGGTTTAAGCTGATTGAGAAGTTGTATCCCGGGGAGAAGAAGAAGAGGGTGATTGGCATTGACGGGTCGGCCAAACCGGTCGAAACGAGAGCACAGGTCTTGCGGATTGCGAGAAACACGGCTGTGAAGATCGGATTGCAGGAAGACGATATCACCGAGGCGGATGTGATCCTGAATGAGGATTACCATGCGGGCACCTATGGGATTCCCGATCAGGGGACGTGGGACGCCATCGAGTATGCCGCACGGATGGAGGCCTTCATCACCGATCCCGTGTACGAGGGCAAGAGTTTTGCAGGCATGGTGGATTTGATCAAGAAGGGGGAGATGACAGGGAATGTCCTGTATGCGCATCTGGGCGGGCAGTTGGCACTCAACGCATATTCACGCATTGGGGCGACCAAGTAGTCGTGCAGTTTATCTTTACTTTTATATATATATTTTAGATGTGGACGAATTATGATAGTAGAGTAGAATACATCGTGTCTACAGGACTTTACTACGGCGGATAAACGTGTACGATAGTGTAATCAGTATGCATTCAAAGAGTGACTATAGTTGGAGAATGTGAGGCAGGGACTATGCGGCATCAGATGCCTAGAACAGCTTGTGCTCCAAAGTCATATCCGACTCGGGCTGCAGGCCAACACAGGCACGGAAGATGTTGGTCAAGGCATTGCGCTGCTTGTTGAGCGAGTTGACAACGGGGGTGCCCGGGGGAGTCAGAGGAGCCTTGAGCATGTAGCTCAGGACGCTGAGCACGCTGTGGAAGCCCTTGTAGTCGGCATCCTCATCCGCCTTCCAGCTGACACGGGTCATCATCTCGGCAAGCACAACCAAGTCGATGATCAGGGGGGAAGCCAGCAAGGAGTCTTCGCAGATGTTAAACAAGCTGATGGTCTGGTGGCCGCCCATGAAGATCTCCGCGTAGTACTCATCCAGAGCACGCTTGTTGTCGCCCACGGCCGGCATGTACTTGATCACCACGGTGTGGTCCGGGTGCTCATCCTTCTCGTACAGGATGTGGTTGGCCGCAACCATATCATCCACCACGTTGGACTTGGAGATTTCCTTGGAGCGGAATTGCTTCTGGGAGCTCAGGTTCTTGCCATCGTTGTTGCCAAGGTGGTTGTAGCTGGCAATGGAAGTAAGCTTGATACCGGCGTTGATGAGGAAGTCCACCAGGGCCGACTTCATCTTGGTCTGGCCCGACTTGAAGTCGTCACCGCCAATGAAGGCCTTGTGCTTCTCAGCCAGCTCCAGGGCACCGGGAACGAAGGTGTTCTGGGGAGAGCCATTGATGAAAGGAGTATTCTCCAAGATACAGGCGACCGCGAAGACGGTGGACGGGGCAACTTCCTCGTGGCCAGACTTGATCGAGTTGAGGAGGTTGTCGGCGGTATCATTGACACCTGGCACGATGTCGGCGTACCGCTCGGTATTGGCAGTCCACATGACAATCACCTTGTCCAGGCCATGCTGAGCCTTGAAGTCCCTGTTGCTGTTAGCGAGGCGGACGTGAGTACATGTGATTGGAACTCACTGGATGTCCTGCTGAATCTTCTCCACGTGAGCCCAGCACGCCTTGGTGCCCTCGAGGACGTTGTCGGCACGATCCTCCTGGTTGGCAGCAATAAAGTCGGGATAGTAGATGCTCGGCAACGGCTTCATCTCGGCCATTTCCTTGCGGACCAACTGCTTGAGCGAGGGCTCGAGGACCTGGGCGCGGTCCATGGCATCGGCGATGTTCATGCTGCTGATGTCCCATCCTCCAATCGCGAGATCATTGGGATGGGCCATGGGCAGCATGTCATGGAAGGGAATGTTGATCTCCTCGCCGGTCTTGGGGTCAGTTCCCAGCTTGACCGTCGAGCTCATGACAACCGATCCGTAGTAGTTAGCAGCCCGCATGCCTTCACGGGTTTCCCACTGGAGGCCCCGGCGGTTGGCAATCATACCGGCCGTCACAGTGGATCCGTTGTTACCACCCCAGCCGACCATCATCATACCAACCTTGCCCACTTTGCGGTCGACCTTAAAGTGGTAGGTGGTGGCCTTGGGAGTGGCCACCAGCTTGTTGTCGGCGGTACGAGTAATGTCGGTAGTGTGGTAGGCATACTTGCTCTTGATCTCATTGTCGGTGTACTCGACGTTGGGGGAATTGACGGTAAACAAAGGGGAGGATTGAGCCGACCCGTTCACGGCGCCATTGGCAGCAACATCCGAATTAGCGTGGGGAGCCATTGTGTTCACAGAGCAAACAGTTGACTAGGATGGCGAAAGTGGGATGTTTGGTGAATTATTTAATGGGTGTGTAATTCGTAGGCCGATGTCCCTCCACGAGAGGATGAGCGCCGGCCGTTGAACGGGTGGTGACGCCTGCCATTCGAGTTAGTCCGAGTCCTCATGGGAAAAAGAACAGTCATTGTTGCGTTCTCCTTGACCCAGCAGTGGCTACTAGGCACAGGGAACGCACAATGGCGGGGGAGACTTACGAGTTAAGAAGTGTGCCGAAAATTTTGGCGGTTTGTGGCGAGAACGCCTTGAAGACAGTGATCTCAAAGAATTGAGAAAGTGAGCTGGAATCGAAGCGAAGTGAGTTACGAAGTCAATGACAAGAGGAACAGCGAGCGGGAGAGAGAAAGAGAGGGCGGTAGTATTTAAGGGATTTAAGCGGAACAGTCGACTCCGGAGTCACGGGCGTCCCTCCTCCGCACCCGCACCCGGCATTTTCCCTCCCCAACATCCTGCGCGGGCCAAGAAGGATTAGCTCAACGGAGCACGACTTAGTCCAATCTCCTGGCTCCTTTAACTTTCTAAGCGACTACAAGGAACAAGCGGTCAAGAGTGAATGAATTGTTCTACCCCTCCATGACTCCCCCCCCGCTTGGCCATTGGAGTTGTGTCTCCCTCGCAGACTTGAATAACAGGCAGATGTTGTTGGGCGGGAGCATACGGGGTTGGGACGTTGTGCACAACTCAGGATAGTCTAATGCATCGAGAGACTCTCCCATTCTGTTGGTCGTGGTCCTGTCCTGTGTCCACAGTGCTACCCGTTATGATTTCCTCTCCACTTGGAATGGTTGCCTAACGATTTCTGGTTCTCTTCGGCTAATCGCTGAATGATGCAGGTCTGTCATCTTGACTCCACAGATCCCTGTCAACGCTAAGGCTGGGATTTGAGCCAACACACACCGTGCGAAAGTACATACCATCGCAATGGGTTGGGTTGAAGAGCACACCGGTGAAAGAGACGATGCCCTTTTTCTTTAATGCACCTGCCACTCTATCACATGTGATTTTCCTCCGGCGGAGAGACTCAGGGCACCCGATGGTCTGCGCGTTTTCTATTGTGGGTCAGAAATTCCGCAGGGACCACTATGGCCAGCATCGCTCTAAAAAAAAAAAAAAAAAAAAAAGCGCAAGAAAAGGAAAGGTGATCTGGCAAGTCCCTTAGTTCGTGACAATTCATCACCTAGAACATAGTCAGAATATGCGAGTTGCCCGGAATCAAGATGGATTTGACTCTGGGGTGTATGGAGTGCGCCCATCGCTGCATTTAGGACACCGGATTATGCCCCTGACCTTGCGGTGAGCAGCGGAAAGCTCGGCACGGCGTCCCATGGTTGCGATATTACCCCTGATTCAAGCGACCGCACATTCCTGTTTGCGGAGTGGTCTCCTAGGTGGGTAAGTGTATAACCTGATCCCCAGCAACACTCTTTGCGCTTCTCAATTCTCGTGACGGATTGACAACTCTTCTACTCCGTACACGTCGTCTTTTCGGGCAAAATGCTCGGTACCAGATTCTTTGTCATTGACGATGCTTTGTTCCCATAAATTAGAATATACAATGACGCAAGGGACACGTCGGAGACTGTGATGGTAGTGCTTAGTTAAGCTAGCTGAACTTTCTGCCACCACAAATCCAAACCTCTCGGATGACCTGTCCAAGTTTGTCGACGCTTGCCCTTTGAGCAATTGTTCTTGACTCTTTATAGATTGACGGGCACGCCATTGCATGGTTCTTTGACTAGCGTTGCCACTATTGTTCGAATACTAATTCTAGAAGACACGCTGCTATTTCGAGCCTGACCCCCCCGTTTCAGGCGGTCCCATTCATTGCCTGGAACGAAGACTAAATATTGGGGGTCTGAACTGGGGCAAACATCATCGAAGTTTGAGGGTGAAACCACTGGTTACTACCATTAGATAAGAGTTTCCCACCGCTGGAGCCCACTCCACGATCCATGGTACGGGCAGACTCGTGTGTCCCAGGATGATTGTTTTGATCTCCTTGTCCCGTGGCTTGGCCTCCCTCAAAGAATGGGCACTGACTATCGAAGTTTGACCCTGACGAACGAGTGAGTCATGGGGGTAAGGATCGTTGATCTACCTGGGCGAAGACGAGGAGACCCCAGGAGAGCGACCGGGGAGGTGCCTGTTTCACCGAAGATAAAAACTACAAGGTTTCAATTCACACAAACTATAGTCCGTCGCCCGGAGAATTTCCATCGATTCAGAAGAGGCATTGTGTCTTCTGACAGGTCCCGCATGGGGTGTTCTGCACCTTGGGGGAATGCCTCGACATGGAAAGTCCGGCCCCTTGCTGCTAAAAACCTCCGGACATTGCTACAGCCAATGGGGTCTGCGTAAGCTTATCTTTTTACGCTGTTGTCCTACGATTTGAATTAATTGTTGGATCGCTAGCATGTAATTGGACCCGTTGAATAGGGATCGAGCAAAGGGAGGTTTCTCCAACAATGCCATCCAGTAAAAATTTGGGGGAAATTATTCATCGTAGTGAGAATGATAACACGAATTAGAATCACAAAAATAGGAATAACCAGAACCAACACAATGACAATGGTTGCAACAGGTGTGTGCACTAATGATGGCAGGCAAGGTCAGGTAGGAAACGGGGCGATCAAACCACTGTGTGGTGTGGGAATGTTATGGGGTCATGGTGGTTGCCCCTGAGGAAGATCTGCGCTGGTTCAGGGGTTTCGAAAGTATATTGCGAGGTTCGTCCATCCTGCCCTCTGGTCAGTGGGTTGACATGCAGCATCACGTCAGACTAGTCCTCGACATGGTCAAAACTCCGCTGGGAAAGGGGGTAAAAAAAAAAAAAAGAAAAAAAAAAAAGACGGAAGGTAGCAAGGCAAGCGAAAGGATGTAACGTTATACGAAAATCCACTGGCACTAAGATGATTGTGGGCGGAGCTGGCCGTTCGCAACAGATTGAATTGCAATCTATTTAATATGCCATTCCACGCCAGTGATATCGAGGGGAGGAAACGCCTCGTTCTGTACGGTGTTGGTACAGCGACTACAGAAGGCTAGTGTGACCTGATAACTCGAGGGTCCATCACAAAGAACGCGTGTTGCCCTGACCTCCTCACCGTTGACCAATCCCGTGACTTGTGGCCCCAGCCCGCCTCCTAAAGTGGAAACAGCACTAAACCCTCTTCGATCGTGAGATACACGAGGAGTTTCTGCCGCTAAAAAAAAAAGAAAATAATAAAAAAAAAGCAAGAAAGAAGAGAAGGGGAGCCAAAAAAAAAAAGAAAAAAAAAACTTTTAGCGTCTCCACTACACGACGCTACTATTCTGGTCAGAGTTTGGTGTATGGGTTAGTCCATTTGTGATCCTCTCGTTCTCATTCATAAAATCACCCTGCGCCAACACTAAAGCCATCACTCCTATGATTTTCTAACTGAGCGTAGTCGCTGTACGTCGCTGCCAGGTGTGTTTTGACGTGTGGTGTTGATACCCGGGGTTGTATACGAGTCTCGACGACTCGTTATGAGAAAGAGAGACGCCCGATCGACACTTCACACTCACACACCCTTTTCTATGATTTAATCCCCGCGCCAATTCGTCTCGGGAGACCTTCACACCAGTGGACATGGCTGCGACCATGAGTATGGGCTTGTTGCCCACCATCAAATGCTCCAATTGTGGGATGGATGTCGAGATCTCAGTAATGGGGGACCATATCTGTGCACCTATGTCCGGTATTGTTGTTGTCCCTGAAGGATCCCAATGCTCATACCGCTGATCGTGAGAATAGCATCTGCATCGCCGCCGCCACCACCACCAAAACACCATAGTCCATCAAAAAGTATTGGGAGATCAGGAATCCCCCCACCGATTGATCCTTCCAAAGCTAGTACGTGCATGAGTGACCAAGAGTGTATCTGTCGAGCTGTCAGTAACCCCCAATAGATCGACCCTTTATGCACCTGGAAGCTGTGATCAGCAGCAAGGGGAATATCACCCCGTTTCCGGGTGGCCAGCAATCCCCGCCGCGCCAACTACTACGGAGCCAAACGTCTCCTCTGCCGTCGCAGCCAGATCAAGATGACATCCCGACATTTCCGCTACCTCGGTCCATGTCACAAAAGATGTCAAAACACATGGTACCCCTGGAAAACCCGTACCAGGCGCTACCGCTTCCTGCGGGTGACACGGGTACAACCGGCCAGAGCATCCGGTTACCTTTAGGAGAGCAAGCGGTAGCACCGCCACCTTTGCCCAAGGACAACACTACCGGGCCCCTGCCAAGCTCGCACAAATATAGCTACTCCACCGAAAGTAAAAGCACTTACCGAACTTCAGTTGCCAGCTCCCGCTATGATTCCAGGCGATCGACATCGGTATCAATCGGACGGCCATCCTATGGTAGCATGTCCAATCAGTATAAATTCCTAGATGATGCCCCTCCGGTGCCGTCGACATTCCCTAGTAAACTGCTACGTGATTCAACTGCAACCACGTTCTCAGAAGACAATCCGCCCCACGGAGAGACCAACCACGACCAGGAGAAGCGTCCTGGCAGTGGTAATCTCAACCCATCAACCGGGCGGGCAAGCAACAAGGTGGATGACCAGGAGAATAGGCCAGCCGCTCTTCGTGCTTCATCCCATACCAATTCAGACCGCTTGAGCAGTAACCGCGGCTCCGCGGAGCTTTTCTTTCGAAGCCCTACTCTCAGTTCCCATGGAACGCCGTCGGAACTCCTCGACCTCCCTCAGGAGGGGTCAACCTCCCCAGGAGACACACAGGATATTGAATATAAAGCGTATAGAAGTCCAGGTCTCCCTCATCTCCAACCCCCTGGCCAGGAATCTGGCGATTCCGATGGCCTCATGGCCGCCCAGAGGAAGAATTCGGATGCCGTCAGCGAAGCGGGCATTTCCATCACTAACTTTGCGCGCGAGCTTGGTTTGGACATGACAGACAGTGCGACCGAGAGCTCGACAACTTCCTCGCATTCTTCGCGGAGTGATACACGGAGCGGCACCTCTTTCTCCAGCATCGGATCGGATAGCAGTGGGTCAAGGCGCAACCCGTCGGACCAAGGCCAACTCGGCACCTTGGTGGAGGACCTCAAGAAAGAGAATGGCGAGAATACAACCTTGGAAATGACCGACTTGGAAACCCTCGAGCCACCTCGGATGCCGCCACATTTCTTCAGTCCTGACTCGCCGACTGATCCCGCCATCAGTATGGGAAGCGTATCCCTGATTCGCGATAAGCCCATGCAGAAGCCGGCAAAGGAAGATCAACCGGAACCCCCGGCACCCACCAGCCCCACCACTGAACGGCCTGTCCGGGGAGCGCCCCGCCCCAAGGGCCCTTGCCGTGGCTGTGGTGAGATGATTATCGGGAAATCTGTTTCGTCCGCCGATGGCCGCCTGACGGGCCGGTATCACCGGGCATGTTTTGTATGCTACGATTGCAAAACGCCCTTCCAAACCGCCGACTTTTACGTCATGGACGACCTCCCTTATTGCGCGCAGCACTACCACCAGCGCAATAACTCACTATGCCATACCTGCCACACCGGGATCGAGGGACAGTATCTGGAGACAATTGAACGGCGGGGCCAGGGCCCAGCCGATCGCGTCAAGTTCCATCCTGACTGTCTCACCTGTCGCACCTGCCAAGTTGCGCTGAAAGGGGACTACTTTGAATGGAACGGCCAGGTGTACTGTGAGCGTGACGCCCGCAGGGCCGCAGCTTTACCGCCACCCCCTCGCTTCCAGCGCCCTGGCCCTGGCCCAGGCCCAGGCCCAGGATTATATCCGCCCGCACCACTCCCCCATTCGCGCCAACCCTCGCGCGGCTATCCCCGTCCTCCACCGGCGGGATATGCCGGTCCCAGGTCCCCACGCCCTGGCCCTGCTGGCCCTCCCGGACCTCCCGGACCCCCAACAACCCGTCTTCCGCCACCAAGCGCAATGGACGGACCGTACAACATGAACCCGGATGGCGGTCGGCGATTCCCAGAGCGGAGAACCACCAGATTAATGATGATATGATTTTCAAATCCTGCTCTGATGAGCTGTGTCAGTTCTATATCCCTTTCATATTCGGCTCACCGGGTGGCAGAGCTCTTCTTTCCCTCTCCTTTCCTCTCTATACATGCTGGAGTGTCGTGCTTTTCTGTTGCGTCCATATTTAAGTTGCTTTATACCCTTTTCTTTCTTGTTGATACTTTTTACCCCGCGGCGTTTCTTTCTTGCCTCTATCGTTGGACACTCCCCTGGGCTGGATATTTGATGTGCATGGATGTCTTCCTACTTAATGTTTGATTTAATGCTGGCCATATACAGAACCCTGGCTGGCGACGTGATGTGACTAGAACTGTGGATGATATCACAATATTGGCTCTAGCCTATCGAGATCTAGATACAGATGTATATTGAAAATTGCTATATATTTTTGCAACGCATCATTCTCTATGCATGGAACCTGCGTCTTGGATGTAGATATACCGGACGGCCGGCGCCAACCGAGGGGCTATATTTAGCTTCATCTGAGAGCTCACGAGACAGCCGACAAGTCTAGAATAATACCGGCTCTTCTAAAGTGGCTAATCCCATTGGCCATGGCTCTTCTCATGTCAGACACGTAGCTGAGAGAGTACTTGAGATTACTAGAAAGTAGCACTTTTCAAATGCTGAACCCATTACCGCTGATGGCCAACGATAGCATACTGCGTGGGCCAGAAAACGATGCACGCTCATCACTACTGTTCTGTTTTCTCATAATTTCCTCTTTGCTCACACTCCTGTTCTTGCATTTATCTGGCATGGCTTGTAGGACCTCATACGCCCTCATACTTGATCTGTGCATTCGACAAAGCACCAGATTCCTGGCTATTTTTCTTCTAATGCAAATGATCAGATTATGGATAAACGTATGAAACGAGACTAATATGGTGCATATCAATCTGCTTGATCCAATTCTGGACTCCGTTGGGAATCAGCATTAATTCTTTAGTCACAATGAAGCATTAACCCAAGTTCATCGAGTGGGAGAATCCAGCAAAATAATTAGGTTTATAATTGTGAATGGGTCAACTGGCAAGAAAAATGGCATTATGCTAGAATTAATGCCATAGTGCCTGTTTATCGTGGTATTATTTTGACAATAGGTTTCTTAACTGTCATATGCTCATCTCTTTCTTAGTCTTATATGATTATCTTCATCCGAGTCCCAGACTCTAGTGTATGTATCTGGTGATTAAAAGATTTTTAGTCTAATCCAGCCCACCCGAAAAGTCCCCGATACTATTACTAGTTCTCTCCGTTAGCTGGGACCCAAAAGTAGACTTCATTTTGGTGACCCCATACGCCTGATATCCGAATGGGATCAATTACCAAGCAAATACCGAGGCCCAGGATGCTTCATTTCTCTTCTTAGTCGACCCACTTCCGTAAATGTTGAATTCTTGTGGCCCCTCGGCATAGAGATGATACCCAAGGCTGCATTCCGAGAATGACACCTTCGGCTGGTTCGCGTAGAACTCGTCAAACCCTGAATCTAGTGCATCGGCCAAGTTCTTCACGTAGCCCTTCGGGTGCAGCTGACGCCATGGCTCACGGCAAGAATCTCCACTGCAGGATTTCAGCACCATCATTAGAGCATCGAGGCGGGGAATTATCTGGCCCAGGCGACGATTGGCGATTGTGTATGATTGGTGAGCGCTAATGTTGGAAGCCAAGTTGGTCGTTTGAAGAGGGTCGTCCTAAGTTTCCTTGACTTCAGTATATATCAGACAATACAGACATGACTTCTGGTCGGTACCTTTAGGTTGTAGAATTCTTTATTGTTGGTGCACCAGACTGAATAGTAAAGGCTATAGTCGTCTGAGACAAGCCTGAGCCCCTTATAGGTGTTGTTGCTATATGTGTTCCCTGGCACACTTGTGTTGTCACTTTTGTAGCCATAGATGCCTTCAGGAACAGCCTGTCGGGGTAGTTTGTTGTTAGTATACCCAATCTTGATAAAGGGATGGTGACTGTGGGATGGAGCTCACAATTCCCCAATACTCAATTGCTACATGTTCCGACTTATTTGCCGCGTTGCCGGCATCGATGGTAGTCGGGATCTTCTTTCCATCCAGCCCGTCTCTCGTTGTGCCCGCAATGGAGAGGAAAGTGGGCGCAAGATCGGTGTGGCTAGTGACAGCATCGATGGTTTGATTCTGGGGGATTCCAGGGCCACGAACGAATAATGGAATGTTAATATCCGTTTCTGTGCTGCTGTTAACTCGTATCCTGAATCAGAAGCATCCGGACTCCCATGGCCGCGAAAACTCACCATATCCACAGTTCTTGCCCGGCTGCATGGCATGCTGCCCGATATGGTACCCATTATCCGTGGAAAAGAAGATATAGGTATTGTTAAGCACCCCGGCCTTCTCGAGCTTCTCGAACAGCTCACCAATCATCTCATCAACGGCCTGCAGCGCCCGCAGCCGACACCGCTGGAACTCATCGATATAGTCGATTTCCTCTTCGGTGAGCGTCGGCAGGTCAGCAACCCAGCCGACAGCCCCATCAATGATCTTATTGAAGCTCTCATCACGGGGGATCTTATAATCCTTGAAGAGCTGCGCATGGCGCGGCGCATACTCCGGCTCGCCGAACCATGTCGCTCCCGTCACTCCATCCTGCGATCCGTTCGAATGCGGCGCGTTAGGTGCAATGGTAAGCATCCACGGCCGATCCGGCGTTGCCAGCGCCTCATCCAGAAAGCCCAAGGATTTGTTCTTAATGACATCTGTCGAGTATTGGCCGGCGTAGCTGACGGGAGTCGCCCCGTTGCGCGTCATTTTGGCGTTGTAGTACCGGTACGTCCATGGGTCGAGGAGGAAATCGGAGCCATTGAATCCCTTTGCGTAGGGTTTGTTGTAGTTGTCTTCTGTGTGTGAATTCCAGAGCTTGCCGACGTAGTATGTATCGTAGCCCGCTTCCTGCATCCAGATCGGTAGGTAGTTGTCGTTCCACCCGGCGCTGACGACCTTGGGGTATCCACCGTACGGCAGGCCAACATCCGTAATGTTCGTGTTGTGTGGCATGCGTCCTGTCCAGAGGTTGGCTCTCGAAGGACAGCACAGCGCGACGGAGCAATAATGCTTGGGGTAGGTCGCCCCTTTCTGGATGAGGTTCTCCTACAGTTGTCGAGGTTAATTTCCACTTCTAGCTGCCCACGTCTATATAACATAGAACATGAAACAGGTGAACATGCAGGATGGGTGGTGCCTACAAACCTGCAGCTTCGGCATGTGGTCCAGCCCACCGATGAGTTTGCCCTGGTCATCCGTCAAGATGAACAGAATATTAGGCTGTTTGGCGGCCGTCGCCAGGCCCCAAAGCAGCCATGCTCCCAGCATAATCTTCATCGTAGCTGCTAGGATACTACCAGCTTCGTTCGCTTCGTCCAGTCCCAGAAAACCACAAGATTCAGGGTACGGGTCCGGATGGTGAGATAGGCACCCTATCAGGTACTACAAACCCCGAGACATCCGCCGTATTTATGTCTCTCTGTCCTTTCCCATCGTACCATCTCAGCAGCGAGCCCCCGCGTCACTTCCGCAGCGCGCACGCCGTGGAGTCGCGCATCTTGTGCAATCACCCCACAGTATTGCATCGTAAGAGCTGAGACTGAGGAATTGCGAAATGATCCGTTAAAATATCGTGTAGCGGGGGATCGTCGAGCACTGTCGAGGTCAAGACGGGAAAGTGAGCAGCGTTTCAAGGGCATATTTTTTGGCCGGCGAGGGACGATCAATGCGAAAGAGGGCAAGAAAGACCTGCGTTTCGCCGAGAAAAGCACGGGGTGAGGTTGACGATTATGGGCAGCGTGGTGAATTGCGAAATTTTAACACCGATGATGCTAGAGGACAAGCCATGGTATAATGGTGGGTCGTCATCACGCCTTCGATCTGCTAGGTTCAGCCGTTTCTTCGGCAGATGGAGAAATCTTACCGAGCACTCCGAATGGAAGGGCATGTGTGGTGAGGGCGAATTAGGGTTGTTGATCTCTCTTGATCGAGTAGGGCGGAAGTCGATCATGGGGCCATCTATCTCTATACCGCTTGTCTGTCCTGGCTGCCATTACGCAGGACCGCTACGAAAAATATAATCTTTTGAAAACCGATAAGAAATATTAAGCGTATAATGTTGTGCTTAACTATTCTTACGCGTAGTGGATACACTTCTTGCATCTCTATTCAGCCATAAGCAATGAAACCAGAAAAACGTCGTATAATCTACAAAAGACCATATAATACCATTGTAGTCTAGGTCTAATATGAATATTACTCTCGTGGATTCTATTACCCTTGGTGTTCTCATGTCAAGTAATGCATGTGCGAAAGCACCGTCCATTGCAGACACACCTAGAACAAGCCGGGGCGAGTCAGGCAAATATGAAACGCAAGGTGATTCCATGCATATCCCCAGTGCAGGACCTAGATGTATAGCTAAATTGACTAATGGAGAAAGATTACCACTACTAGCTTGCAACCACAAGGATGAGCAGCCACAAAACCGCGACGCCAAAGACGAGATGACTGCCAGTACACTGTATGATTATCATCGCATCGTAAGAGCGGCGTAGCTTGATCGAGTCACGACCCATGGTTAATTTGATTAATGCCTTGGCAGCTGTCATATTAATTGCATCCATACTCTCTACCGCGTCTTACCTCCTACCACAAGTTTTTAAGTTAACCAACTTCATGTGGGTCTGAGAAGGTGCCAAACAATGATAGCTTGCGCAAGGGCAGTTGTGCCAACCATCTTTGAACTGCCGAGATTAGAGCCATTACGCTATTGTGTCTATCAGGGGGGGTTTTGCTGACGTACCATGCCATCAAGTGATCAATAGGATCGTCCCGAGTAAATATCAGGCAGTCTCCAGCTTCGCTCAGCTTAAGCCGTATAAAGAAGGAATAAATATTCCAGATTGTTGACAGAAAAACCCCTGTGCAGCATATCCGTTTCATTTTCTAGGATGTCGGACCTGGCAATACCGGATTGCCCTTGTGAGATACTCGTCACGCCTTCGTTCCTCATCTAATGGACTCATAAAGCAGGCATCTATAAGAATGGGGAGATTCGCCTTTGAAATCTGATGGTTTTACAGTGTCGGGCAATGCAGCAAGCTCTTATACGAACCTTCCATGTGCGACTTCGGTTAAAATCTGCAACTGAACAAAGGAAGGTCATTGTAGTCTTACCCTATGGTAGAATTGTACCAGGGCAACTGGGGCGCGGCTGAAGTCTTATCAACATCAACCGTTCATTATTATTCGTGAGCTTTCGGACGAGCAACTTTCAAGTCTTGCTCAACAGAACCAAACGGCCTGGAACGTCGCGGGAGTATTCCTTTGTAGGGCTATCTAACCCCGGAACATATTCCATTCCAAATATATACTACAAACCAAATGCCGCTGCAAGCGATATAAATATGGATCGTCCACGTAGTAAGAGAGATGAGATCTCGACAATATATAGGTCTTTGGACGTTTTGTCAAGGTCAAGGGATGCCCATGGTGCTTCTCCTGCCGTGCTATTCCTTTGCTTTCTACTTCTTTATTCTTAACTGTTGACTTATTAAGTTGCAATGTTACGTTTTCCCGGGTCATCATGGGCCAGCCTAGCTGCTGTATGGCTTATTCTTGCTCTTCTAATCGGCTCTTCTAACGGCTATCCGAGATCCATCAGCCGTCATGGACGACAAAAAAACCCATTGCGTCCCGCTAAAGCTGTATCGCTTTGTGGACCAAAGTGGGCCTCGTGCGCTGCCAACTCAACCGTTCAGTCAAAAGCTTCAACGCCTAAAAACAGGGGAAAAGGTAAATCGTCGATTAAACGGACACTAACCCAGCCATCGGACGACGACTTTCGGGGGGATATAGAATCCTTCATGGTGAGCCAATACGTGAAGGCGGACTGGGTGCCTCATGCACGTAATGGCCAGTCATCAGCCATATTCCGAGAGCTGGGAAACAGGAAGTTCGACCTGGCGGTGGGGGATCTATGGGGATGTACTTCAGTGGTGGTAGTTTCCGAGAGGGGTGTATGGATGTCACATTTCTGGGAGGAACCTTCCTTCGGCAGGTATGGCCTATCTAATGAGGTGCTTCCAAGTTCCCACGACGTGTTCAGAACGAACATCCTCGATCCACTGGAATACGGCAATCAGCATATGCCAGGTCTGACTCGGTTTACTGGGAATGGCGGCGCATTCAACGGTGCCTACCGCCCAGCTGCCTATATCTTTCATCCGACGCAGACGCAGGACGACGACTACAACCGTGTATATACGGCTAGAATCCAAGTGGTCCATCGGATGCTGCAGGAGCTTATTCCACTGCGATGGCCGCCCTTAATATATGAATACAATCGCCAGGGGGGAGATATCACGTCAGCCAAGGGAAAAGTTCTCTTTCAGTACGATCCCAATGAAGCAATTATACCGAATGAAAATGGCCCAGTACAAACGGCCATGCATCGTATATGGCTAGAAGACCAACCTAAATACATTCACCAGAGATACTGGCGTGCTTGGCCCCAACAGAGGTCTGCTGGGAATGCCAACCAGAGACGGGATACTTCGCTTATTCCGACGCCTGGTGCACCGAGCTCAGTACCAACTTCCGCCCTTCGTGAGACGGGGACCCCAATTAAGCTCTAGATCATCTCAGCTTCAACTAGATTGGCAATTGCAAATCTCAATGACAGCTGGGAGGCTTTGACTACAATTCTACACCATACACCAATTGCGTCTCCTACAGTCGAGGTTTAGTCGGGAAGTCATATCAATATCTACATCGCCGAGTTCATACACCACCAAACAGGATTGCTGGGCCAAATTCTGCGAGGCGGAGATGTGCGGAAGCTGGTAACTACAAAATAGGGAGGGAGGTGGAAGACCATGAGTAACAGGCCACGCCAGCGTGGCCCGGTCAAGACCCTCTGTACGCCTACCAATGATTACCTACCAGGAGACAGATGGAGGGATAGTGATTGGATGCTGCCAAGTGTGTGGTAGGCAAGTTTAGCTGCGCTAAACATATTTCATTTGCTGGTAGGAGTATTCGGGCGTTTTTACCGTCTGATTTAGATGGTCAATAGTTAGGCTCAAACAGGTTAACAAAAATAATTGATTGAGTGAGATATTATTCATATCAATATGCGATCCACAGCTAATCGCAAGACCTGTGTGTGCATTGCCCTGGATGTCTACCTGATGAGCTGAAAGAGAGTGAGGGGTAAGGCTGAGGGCCTTTTCATCAAGCTATCAAGGTGTTTATATGGGCAATAAAAATAGTAGAATTAGTTCTAGGTCAACCACAGTTAGCTACATTTAGTATATATAATATCGGACGTAGTACTTTAAGTAGAATGACACGAATAGGATGCTGGTAAGCATGATCATGCCGAATCGGTCTCATATGCTCTGTATTGCTCGGTGTGACCTTGCGATCATACCATAGCTATTTACCATAATTAAGGCATACGCCGTAACTACTGAAGTATAACTTATGACAGGCCTTCATCCATAGCCCCTTCAAAACCGTTTCCCACAATGCTAACTCAACCAGGAATAAGACACAACTGCTCACAGATTGCTTGCAGTTGCACTCGGCTGGATCTCCGTCTGAGTCCCCAGTTCCTCCTGGAGCACTTTGTCCCCAACAGTCAAAGGCCGGCTACCCTGCAAGATGAAAGCCATCCTTGTCCACTCTGTCTCGCTCGGGTTCCTCCACTCATGCATTGTGCCCCTCTGCACGGCAATGTCGCCCTTCTTCAGCAGTTTCATCTCCCCCGAGTCCAACCACATCTCAATAGATCCCTCCAGGACAATTCCATAATCCAAGCTCTGAGTCCGGTGCATCAATCCCTTGGTTCCCGATTTCAGAGGCGCAAAGTCCACAACCCGGCAGACAGTCCCGCTGGGACTAACCAGACCCAGGCTGCCGGATGCTATCAACGACTCGTGGGTAGTTAAATCCGCATCCCCGCTCATTTCGACAGGGAACTGGGAGGTTGTGAAGGCCACATTGAAGCGAAGGCTGCCGCTGTCATATTCTCGGAAGGCACTTTCCGTTGCGCTATGGACTATAGAGGTCCCGTCGGCGCCGTGAGTCGTGATATACCTGGTGAAATTGGGGAGGGTCGGCGTGTTGTGGGGGTTATGGGATGACATTCTGATAACTGGTTCGTTTGCTTTCTGGAATCTTTTATCAGTGGCTGTTTGAACCGTTTCTTGAGTGCTTCCGAGTGTCTCTTCTATTCTGGTGGGGTTGGGAAGTGGTAGCTGAAGGAGGTGCGAGCCATATTTGGGCTTTTGGCCGCGGGGAGGGGCTCAGGGGTCGGTGCATCTTCACTGCCATGAAACCAATCTTGGTTTGTGTTTTGTGTGCCATGCATTTGCTCTTCTGTGCAGCCTTTACGCGCAACCGGCCAATCGGTGGTCTTGAGATTGCAGCGTGAAGTGGCTTGCAGGATGTGACGTGGCGAGGGGCTGAGATCCCGTCGATCGTCCAGTTTATCGGCTCCGTCAGTTTCATGATCATTCGGATTGCGTTTGTGGGATTGATGGCGTTCTATTCGTGGGTAAATAGTCAAATTACCTGGTAGGAAGGGTGATGTTCTTGGTTGGTTAGGTATAAAAGCTATCTTTCGTTTTGCTAGTAGTATCGCCATATTCAGGCTACACTATCTCAGTAACGGTGCCTTATATTTATCCTAGTCACTTTCTCAAGGCGTAGCAGTATATTATTAACTGCCTTTCTACTTACTCCATGCAAGAAATATGCAACCAGTATCTCCTGTGAATTAGTGCTATGGAAAATTCCCTCAATCGCGGTATTCGTTTCTCCCTCGCCTTGAGGTCAGGTTAAATCCGGGATACGTCCAATAAGCAATATCCGTATGTTGAGCTCTAGCAACCATAATGATGCTTTCTTCTCCAGAGGATTAACAGCCACTAAACCTAACCCTTCTTTATTCAATTCAATCCTATTGTAATGTCCTAACCGGATATTGACATTGGAAATCGGAAACTAATGGAATCTCTTGTACGGTGCGACATTCCACTAGCAAACCTCAGTAAGACTGCCCCAAGTCCATCTTGGCAGCAGCACATCGAGCATAGTATCGCACTCGAGAATGCAGTATTCTGTTTGGTTGGTACTTCCACTACATTCTGTCTAGTAACACTGATATCATGTTCTAATCTACTCCGTACAGATTCCTGCTATCATAGCATTAAGAGATTAAACCAGTGGTCCTTGACAATATAATCATCGGGCTCGTTACAGTCCATCCGGGAGATAATGGAGCTACATACCATGGTTGCAGTCTTAATATTACATGGTCTGATGGCCACCCTGGTTTCTGAAGAATGAGGTCCTTCCTATTGAGCTGCTGCTTGGCTAAATTTGGAAAGAGTTGGTTCCTTACTTACTGCCTAGGATGGATGGCGAGAGCAGAAAGAGCTGTAAGGGGGCAAGGAGATTTTTGGTTCACTACTTTGTTTTGCTTGGTGCAGCTTATGGCTAAAGTCTATTCAGCTTTTCGGTACTAAAATGGAGCCAGGCAATTGGTTTTATTAATTGGATTACTGCATATATTAGCATAACTATGCATCACTTCTCTTGATAGTGCTCCACACCGTATTGAAGGGTCACTGCCGAGATTCTGAAACAAGTTCTCATTGCCTCCATTTCCAGTTCCCCTTTCTTAGCCCAGCTTGAATAATTTCTTCAAGTGGTTTACATACATCACTAAGGTTGTTCTATATTAGTCCACCTACTTAACCCTAATAACAACCTTCCCAAAATGACTCCCACTCGCCACACATTTAAACGCCTCCTTCGCCTCCTCAAATGAGAACACCTTATTCACAACCGGCTGAATATGGTGTTTCTCATAGAAGTTCATAGCCTCCTCAAACCGATCCTTGGGCCCATTGATAATTCCCTTCATGGTGACGTTCCTCCGCAGCGTCAGCAGGTTCACGTTGGTCCGGTCATCCGGCGCGTCCACCTTGCCGGAGACGTAGCCAATGCAGTTGATCAAACCGCCAAAGGCGATGGCATCAAAGCTCTGCCTGAGAGTTTGTGCGCCACCAGTCTCAAGAATGATATCTGCACCATGGTGGTTGGTCAGGCGCATGACTTCTTCTCCCCAGTTAGGTTGGGTGCGATAGTTGATCGTGTAGTCGGCGCCGAGTTCCTTCGCTTGGGCGAGCTTTGAGTCGGAGGAGGATGTGATAATGACTGAGCTAATGTTAGCTCTAGCTGTAGCATGCCATTAAGGAAGTCAAAGAATAAAAGAGGCAAGAGCACACACCCTTGGCACCCGAAGCCTTTGCGATCTGCAGTCCGGAAATAGCGACGCCGCCCGTCCCCTGGAGCAGGATATATTCTCCGCTTCCACCGTTCCGTCCCATAGGTCGCATGCCGTTGATCGACATCCATGCCGTTACGGCCGCAATAGGAAGCGTAGCGGCCTCCTCGTCGCTCATATGGCTCGGCGCTTTCACTAGGCCATGTTCCGGGAATACGCGGTATTCGGTCAAGACACCATCAAGGGGCAGTCCCATGCCTCTCGATAGTTCCTTTTCGGTAACTTGACCTGTCTGGTGGTCTGGGAGGAATGTAGAGAGAACGCGATCGCCGACTTTCCAGACGCTGACATCGTCCCCGACCTGAGTAACGACACCGCACATGTCGGAGCATGGTACAATACTGGGCTCTTGTCCGACCGACTTGTGATGGGTGTACTCGCCATTGGTTACTGGTTGGCGAGGTTAACATTGAGTCTAGACCTTAGCGGAAGGATGCGCTAACAGTACCCTCGATGTCGCGGTAGTTCAGTGACACGGTGTGGATCTCGACGAGCACTTCACCCTTGCCTGGTGTGGGCTTCGGTGTTTCGGTCAGTTTTAGGGAGTCTAACCCCTTCAAGGGAGTCATCCATTGTTTAATCGATGCCATTGCTAGTCTGTTTGGCAGCCTAAAATTCTCGCCTTTTCATCAAACATGCAATTGAAGGGAAAGTTCGGCTTCAATCTTCAGCGAGAGACGAGCTGGGAGAAATTCTTTGTGGAAATTCTTTGGAGACGATTAATAATGTCTCCACGCCCGTTGGGGCGCCCCACTGCTGGGAATGTGAAAATCCACCGCCGGCATTTTAGACTGGGAGAATATGGTGAAGCCCGACGCGAACCTACGCGGCATTTCTAGTCGGTCACGGGCGATTCAACGATCTCGAATCCGCCGATTCCCCCTCCCTTCCCCGCGCGCGGGGGATCAACAATTATACGAGCCCTCCATAATGTATGAAGTATCGTGTAATGTTTAAGATCTATTTCCATCGCAGTCAGCGAGCTACATTCCAATCGATATGGAGGATCATGCGGGTTGGGGACGTAGCATACCAATCTCCGTCAATCAGACTTCAACATATCCAAAGGAAAAGCCCTGTAGGCTAAACTCTTCCATGCCCTTCAGCGGCATAGTTTTGACCCTCGTCATGATTCCAAACTGGGACTTCGTGAAAGTCTTCGGCCTGGGGTAACTCAACCCGGTACTCTTTCAGCACTTCCGCGGAGAGTTTTACGTCCCAGGCCTCGAACCCCGTAACGTGTCCTTCGGCAGCGCGATCGTCAGAGATGAAATGTAAATTGAAATCCCGCGACGCTAAAGCTATGTCTACATTCGGGAAACCAGAAACCAAAGAGAAGGCCCCGAACATTGTAAGCGGACTGTAGCTGCTGGCGTTTCGACCAGTCGAATGGAGGCCGCTTTGCTCTGGGTGGTGCGGACATGCCTCGGAAGACCACCTGGTCGAACACGCCGTCCACATGGACCGAGGCAAATGAATTTTGCTTTGAGGGGAGCAGCGGTGCGAGGGCCGTATGCAGGGTTGGCATAGTCAATGAGGGAATGCTCTTGGTCAAGGTTGGTCTGAATTGGGTCAACATGACTGACTGTATGCACTGGGCAATCAATTTTCCGGCGTCAAATGATAGACTTGGCGATCGACCATGACTCTTCCTCTATTTAAATGTGAGGGCACCGGCCCAGGGCTCTGGTCGCCATGCGAGAATATTTTGGCGAATGCCTTGGTCTAGACGCCATCCAGCCTGGCATGACGAGCCGATGCACACTGTAAGGGATGCTGATGAAGAGTCGGACTCCGTCCATTGTATTTGCCGGTTATCAACAAGGCATCTCAACTTGAGTATGCATGGTGGCGACGCCATCGCACCGATTGGGTAAGACTCTAGAGATACCGCCCGCGAGGCTGTTTCCCGTTTAGGGAATGAACTTCGCAACTTGATCTCCGCCAAGTGGAGACTGGTTTTGTTCTATCTTCTTTGTTCCCGGCCAGACCGATGTACCTCGTCGCAGGTCTCTGTCTTTGTACAGTAGTTCCCGAATAGAGCGCCATACGAACTGCGCCCGTTCCCCCCCCTCCCCCCGGCGATGTCCATCATATAAGCACGTCGATTGCACATCCTGGGTTCTATTCTCGGTACACATCGCTCTTTACGCAGCAAATTACTTCTTGTAACATGGAGAGCTTTTTAGGATATACGGGAGGAGAGATCCTCCACCGACGTCTCATCAGCCACGGTGTGGATCACATTTGTAAGTGACTTGTTTAGGATCCCATTCGGCCCTATCTGATTCGTGCCTTAGTTGGACACCCCCAGGCGGGGACCTTAGCAATGTTCAGGGATGTTTACAAGTCATCTGTTATTCGCTTCGTCCCTTCGCGTCATGAACGAGGTGCCGGCCACATGGCCGAGGGTTACGCCAAGGCTACGCGCAGACCAGGTGTCGTCTTCGTGAGCAATGACCCCAGTAGCTCCAATGCCATTAGTGCAATGCTAGATGGCCTTCTGGATGGAACGCCTATGGTGGTGATCTGTGGTCAGGCCCCCGCCACGAATGTCTCCTCCGTCACTCAAGAAGTCAACACCATTGAACGATTCGGGTCATGGATGAAGTGGCGTACGCGTGTGCAACGTCTCAGCGAATTACCTGGAGCGATTGATGCAGCATTCATGCATGCAACGGGCAAGCTGCCCGGACCAGCGCTCGTCGATATCTCCTCTGAGATCGGTGAATCCATCTTTGATTCGCAGGTATTAGAAGAGTTACCGAGCGTGTCGCTAGTGGTCGAAACAGTGAACGGGAAGGCTTTCGACATGGCGTCGCCAGCAGCGGACGCTCGATATCGATATGAGAGAATTGCTCATGTGGCTGACATAGTCAACCAATCCAAATACCCAGTGATCTGTGCGGGAAACGGGGTCCTCACCTCGGCACAGGGGTGTAAGTCGTTATCCAGAATCGCCGCGAAAGCTCAGATCCCCGTTGCGACCACGCTGCTTGGTCTGGGTGCCTTCGATGAAACCCGCAAAGAGGCCTTGCACATGGTGGGTACACATGGAGCCCCATATGCCAATTGCGCCATCCAGAATGCCGACCTACTTCTCGTGATCGGGGCCACATTAGACGCGCACGTCGTGAGTAATGTGGATGGGTTTACACCCAAAGCCCTCGATAGGGAGGGCGGGGGTAGAGGCCTTGTTCATTTTGACATCGATGCAGGTAAACTTGGGAAAGTCATCAAGCCTACAGAGATCATTCTTGGCGACCTGTCAGAGACGTTACCTATTTTACTGTCGCTCCTGACGCCGGTGGAAGGCCGAGCTAAATGGTTGGATCAAGTTCAGCTGTGGAAAAAGCTATATACCTTGGAGGAGCCTCTGAGTAGGGCGAAACATCGCCCGCGCCCTCAACAGGTCGTAGCCGAGCTTAACCGACAAACGACCCCCATGAAAAGCAGCATAACCGTGATCACCAGTGTCGGTCAGAATCAAATGTGGACGTCCCAACATTTCCGTTGTACCCATCCACATTCCTTGATTACCCCCGGTAGCCTCACCACGATGGGGTTTGGCGTGCCGGCCGCAATTGGAGCCAAGTTAGCCCTCCCAGATCAGCAAGTCATTGCAGTGGACGGTGATGCATCCTTTTGTACCACGATGGAAGAGCTCATGACGGCGTTACTGCACCAAGTACAGATCAAAGTGATCGTATTTAACAATCGGCAACAGGCCATTCTATCTCAACTGCAGAAACAGTACGGCGCGAAAGTTTGTTGTGATTCTCGAATGAGTCCCGACTTTGACCGCTTGGCCCGGAGCATGGGCTGTCAGGGCCAACGATGCGATCGGGTGGAAGAACTGCCACACGCTATCTACTGGTTGTTACGCTGTCGCGGGCCCGCCTTGCTAGATGTGACCATCAGCCAGTCCGAAGTGGTTTCGATCGCGCCAACTGGGACTTCGATGGGCGCAGTGGTGTGGGCGTGATTATGTATGTTATTCCTAGATTTAATAATCTTAGTCCGTTGGCCACAGTGCGTATCCGCAAATATCATCTATTCATTCTCCAACCCAGATATCACGGTAATGAATGCGCATGTCCTGAACACAGACCCAGCTATACGGAGTGCGCCCGGACTCATCCGTGGAAGGAATTTATCAGCATTCCCGCTCGAAGCCAGCCAACCGTACATAGAGCAGCTACTGGTATCCTAACACAGAAGTTCCCCGAACCTGCTAAAGTTAATGGGACAGATCGGAACCCAATCTACGTATATCAAATGACCTCGAGCAAAGAGCAACAGCTTTCTGCAGTGATTGCCGATTGAAGTAAGACGCGGACAAAGGCCAAAGCGCCGGATGTCTGCAACAGGTAGAAGATTGAGTCGGTGGGGACTCGATATTGAACATTTTTGGAAGGAGTCTAAAGTCGACAGGTCACGTTGTAGGAAAAGGAATGAGATACATAATCTTGACGTTGGCTCTCAAGTAACAGGAGTTCGTATCATACCGAACGGTACCACGGTAACATTCCGCACTGGCCACCGTGCCAATTTCTACCCACGGCAGGTAATACGTAATACCGCTCCATGGTCGAGAGGAACAGCCCACATTCTCCGGATTCTGTAAATCCGGGGATGAGGTTCCCCCACGTTACATGCGGAGAAGTGGAGGATGTCGTGGGATGATTTTTCGTTATTCCCCCTAATTTTGACTAATCAGTAATTGCCGGAGGTGTGAGCAAAAGCTGAGAGACATGCTCCCAAACTCAATTGACATGATCTCATCCATAGAGACCCGCTTCGTGTGGTCATTTTCACCTTGCTTTCATTAGACATGACGATCCCACTGGGTGGAATAGGACTCACCAATTCCATGGTTGTTGCAAGCCTGACGTAACTGGCCTACCGATATATATGTTTGTATACATTCAGCTGGGATCCATTGATAGGCAACCCAGTAGTTCGAATTGGCATACTGCAATCCAGTAGATCGATCTTCCGCCCGAAGAACACCTAATGCTGTGGCCAAGAGTCGTGGTTCGGTTAAAGAGAACCCCCATCGCGAGGAGCTTCGAAACATCGATTACAGCTATTGATTTCCGCCCAGTAGACCAATCTTTGGTGAAGTTAATTACCCTTGATGGGCTGTCCGATAACGCGATAAGGTCTGACGGTCCAAGCTTTTCGCAATGATTTCTCGAGGTAGTCTCGTCAACAAGACCACAGTTCGGAGCCACAAGGAGCCCACCACCATAGAATGGCAAAGGGCTGTCTGGAAGACCTGAAGCCCAGCTTTTCATCGTGTCAACTATGACAACTATCACGGAACGCACGGTACAAAATTCTCTGCGTGTCTGGTTCTGGTTCCTGGTATTCGCTGATCTTCTGGAGGCTCTGAGCTAGAAGAGCCTTGACGAGCATCTGGAGAGTTTGGACACCAATATCATATACCAGTTTGGCATCTTTGATTCTTCTCTCAACGCCCTGTATGATTCTTGTGTCGTCTTGTATTTTCCTTTCGACGTTTTGTCTTCGTTCTTCGGCGCCTTGTATTCTTTCTCCCACCGGGCGTCGCGTGTTTCCCCGGGGCGTTGGATGGGGCTTGCATCCCACCAGACTGAGTGGTGTTGTTCCAGTGATTTTCGAAGCCACGAAGTTCAGGCTTTGGGCGATGAAAATCCTGTCGTCCAGAAGTTGACCAGGCCTCAGCTATAGGTCCCCGCATCTGTCAACCAGTGCTCTTGCGAATTTTCATTTACGATCCAACTCTTCATCTTCGTCACTAGCAAATCCGCAGGGGCAACTGAGTGCTGAGAAACCATACAATTCATTGTTCTGGGAGTCCGCCATTTCTGTAATAACATAGCATGGTCTCGAAGCTGGCGGGGATTATAAGTAGTTTTCTCTAGATTCGAAGCGAGTGAAGCGCCCGAGGTTGAATTGGTGTACTTGGTTTAAATTCTGAGAGCCTCGTCGGTCGCACAACGGTCATATGACCAGGAAAGAACATAGCATCACGTGTCTATAGTTTCGTTATATAGGATTCAACTATTTATGTGCCGAAAACCGCGCCTCGCTAACAGTGCAAAGACGGCGCGACTTCAGAAATCATGTGCTTGGTTTAAAAACACGGCAAAGCGATCGTAACCGACGAGTACGCTGGGAAGTACAATTTCAATGACAGTGAGACCGGACCCCATTAACATCAATTCTGAAAAATGTCGGATAGGGCTACCCATTACCACGAAGCAAGCAATCACAGAAACCACCGGAATTCACGACTGGCCGGACCATCCCGCAACCGCTCGGTCGGCACATCCAACGCTCGGATCGTCACTCCATCTCTGCGGTTGCGTCTCTTGTTATCAAACCACATGTAAAGCCCCAGGCACCCTGCCAATGCGGCCCCAGTGGCGCCGAATGCGCCGACCGTGATCAACGCTGGCATATATTTGGGCTTATCCTGACTACGGAACACGTTACTACTCACCAGGCCCATCAGGTTAGCCAGTGGCACACCGATACTCGTAAGTAGCACACGACGACCTTCGTGAGCTATGTTGTTATTATACCATGTGCTCAGCAACACGGACGGAGCAGAAGTCCCCCAGGTCATCATGAACGTTGCAAAATACGCGAGGCGAATCTGAGCTTGCACGTCATCAATGGCAGCGTAGATCATGAAACCGGTGAATGTGAGCAGAAAGCCGAGGACGATGAAAGGCGAGCGCAGACGGACGGCGTCGGAGCAGAATGCCAGGATCAGGAGCATGATGGCACCGGTGATATTCGGGGCCACGGTGTATAGGTTCGTCTTAACGGTGCTGTAGCCGAGTCGCGCGACAATCTGGGGTAAGAATAGGCTGACGCCCTGGATGGGGACTCCGAGACAGATTTCAATACACAGAAATACATAAGTAGTGGGGTGCTTGAAGATACCGAGGGCTTCCCGAAGGCTGAATTTTTCGTTCACGACCGCGCTAGAGTCGACTTGGATGCGGTGCAAGGCGAGGGCTTTTTCGTCGTCGGAGAGAAACTTCGCTTCCGCTGCGCTGAGGGGAAGGTACCAGAATGCAAATATCGCAAAGAGCACTGTGATTCCGCCCTCGATGAGGAAGAGATAGCGCCAATTGGGAAGGTTGGAGTTTTTGATCTGGAATACACCGAAAGCGATCAAGCCGGAGAAGGCATTGGCGATATTGGACGCCGCATAGAAGATGGCGAGTCGTCTGGCAAGCTCGCCGCGACGGTAGAAGGTTGTTAAGTAGTAAATGACCAGCGGGAAAAAGGCCGCCTCTGACATGCCTAGGAACCACCGGAGAGCAAACATGCCACCAAAGTTATGCGTCGCAGCGGAGAGGAGGGTGAGCGAGCCAAAGGTGAACATAAGAATGGGCAGGACTCTGGCCGGGCTAAATCGCTTGCCCAGCATGGCGAACGGCGGTGCAAAAATGACATACGGGATAAAGAATATGGACAGCAGGAGGTTGTATTCGTTCGGCTGGAAGTTGAGATCTATCCATGGGTGTCAAATCGGTTGCGCGTCATCGACCCAAAGGACTTACCCTTGCTCATTCCATCGGTTTCGGCATTTCCCAAGTTTCCTTTATCCAAAGCATTGAACAGATCTAGTTCATTCGTCAGTATGGGGATCCCCCAAGATTCCGGTTGAGACCTACACATAACGGCCAAGACAGGAAGCAATCGCAGATCAAATCGTAGACACAAAGCTCGTTCAGCTTTGTGATCAACTACTCTGGCTACATCTTCGACGACACCGGGAGCAGATGCAAAAGAACCCAACTTGTCAGGGTTATCCAGCGAAGGACTCCGTCCAGCGGACTTGGACGTATCATGTCGCTCCAGGTCAGTTTGCGGAACACTTTTCGACGCCATAGTCCTGCCGCCAGCGGTGGGAAAGGAAGATGGAGCAGGTGGGAAAAAGAAGAAAAGACAAATACCTCTCGGCAATAATCTGATGCAAGTAAGGGGTGGAGATTGTTTAAGACTGGTGTGAGCCTCGGAGGTTTAAAAAGCTGCTCCTCACATCGTCATGCACGTCGGAGGGCACAGTATCATCGCGATAAGAGCAGGTCGCAACCTTACCAGAAGAAGGCGATGATACGCGACTGAAACCCCTGTGTCTTGACCTCTAGCAGATCGAAGCCGGTGGCCACCCCCACGCTAGCCTCCGCATCTCGCTCTCGTTGTTGGACGAATGCGGCGATCATCGACGTTGCATAGGTTGCATTGGGCCGTGATTGGTATATCTTATCATTTAAAATACTGTCGGCAACTTAGTACGGTACTACCATCGGCAATATCTTACGTCGTGCCATAAATCCTTCGATGCGCGCTCACTTGTCTAGTATCTTCGAGATAGGCGGAGTAGGTAGCATTGCGACCGCTCGTATTGTGCTGGGGTTGATAATCAATTCTCGGGCACTGGCGTCTTAGGGTTGCTGCCTTTGCATCTTTACGCCGTCCCGTACCTCTTGTATGGTTGTACTGTCCAATACTGATCCGACCGAGCGAACAGGGTAACAACCACGTTTTTACGGTATTCATTCAACAGGACAAGAACAATTAACGTTGCTGCAGCGACACTTATATTACCCCAAATACACCATCTACGAGAACTTTCTGCGTCGCTCAGCATCAGCGCGAATGCCAGCCTCCGCCCGCTCTTTCCAACTTGCCTCCCAGCGAGATAATGCCGGTCGCCCCTCAACGATATCGTCACTGGCCCATTGCATTCGCGCCTGATCCAGTGGCCAATCTGTCTCTCCGTCGGGGCAGATAATATAGAATGATCCCTTCTCCACTCCGTCGACTAGTACCTCCGCAGCTTGGCTAGGATACCACGCCCCAGCCATCTTCTTCACGTTCTCCTCCTGTGTAGGCCCAACGTTCCCCATCAATCCAGTCCAGGTCCACCCCGGAACAAATAGATGTGCAGATATATGTGCCGTCGCGGGATCCGACCGAAGATCATGAGCGAGATGCTCCGTAAGGTTCTTAATGGCAGCCTTCGAGGCATTATAAGCTGGAACGCCACCTCCCGGGGGGTTTGTGATTCCTTGCTTGGAGCCTGTGATAACAATAGATTTAGGTGTGTTGGTCGAGAGGAGCAGCGGAAGGACGGCCTCGATGCCGTTCAGCGGTCCAAAGACATTAGTGTCGAACGTCTATTTCAATCAGTTCAGTCTGAAGACATTAAAAAACAACAGAGTCGTGCAGACCTTCTTCCATGACTCAACGTCTGCCCATGGCTTCAATTTTCCTTCGTACTGGCTCTGCGCTCTCTGTGGCCTCGCCGCATTCAAGACGACGAGATCCACTCCACTGAATGATGATTTTACGGCATTCGCAATTTCGGACCACCTGTTCTTATCGCCGACGTCGATCTCGTATGATTCAGTCTTGAGAGAAGGGTCAATGGCAGCAAGTTCATCCTTCGCTTTGTGAAGGTTGACAGCATCGATGTCGAGCAGCGCAAGGTGCATGCCCCGGCTGCGACAGAGCTTGGCGGTAGCGTAACCAATTCCAGAGGCCGCGCCCGTTATGAGGGCCGTTTTCTGAGCTTGGAAGATGGACATTATGACACTTGTCTATAGTATTTACTATTCAATGCGACGGATGCAACGTAGCTGGGAAGAAAGGAGGTATTTATCTTCTGTTCCCCGCTTCATCACGGAGTTTGCGGAGATAACTGCGGATGAGCATAAATAGTCATAAAGTAATGCATTATAAGGAGTAAAACATCTGGGCATTTCTAGATCCTCCTGTGTAGTAAATATGCCACAACATTCCATACACAAACACAATGAACAACAGTGTCTCCAAGCGTGGACTTCATCTACATCCCGATTAGAGTACCCCGGCAAAGTCACGCCGATTATTTGCGGAGAAACAGTTACCGTGTCGATCACAGATTTGCCGGCAGCTACGTGTAAAGGGGCCAACCAGGATTTCCTAACCAGCTCTTCCTGATCCTTCGAGTGGTCTCTGCAAAACAAGCGTTATTTAGCCGTTTTAGCCGGTTCAAGCTTCAAGGAAATGCGGAGGGCCGGGGATCTGTCGTGGTGGACAATAGGCTTAAAGATTTACCCCACGATTTCGAATCTAGATCCTGGGGGTATATATACGCTGCTCGAGCCTTTACGATAGATAATAAGGACATGTCATATTCCGTAGGAGAAACCCAGATTCAAAAACATCAGATATGCTACTGTATGTTTTCCATCGTATCTTTCCGTTACTCCTCCTGCTTCACATATCCTGGTCTTATCCTCTTGTCCCGTCAAAAGATAGACGGAATGATGCATTTTCCCTTCATTCAGATACCCACTGGGTTAGCATATGGACCGCCATGCCTCAGTTGACTGAACCAGCCAATCTACCTCTGCCTCCATATGTATGAAACCCTTCTCTGAAACCTGGCGCTCAGTCTCTGACGCGGTTTAGAACTCTTCAGCATTCATCTTCCACAACACGACCATCCGCCAGACCATTCGTGTCACGCATTCCGGCCATGAGATCCGCTTCCGCTTGTCCAACGCATTCGGCGTGGAGGATCTTTCAATTACCAAGGTTGCTATTAGTCGATCTGTAGACCAGAAGCTCGGGATGAGAGCAATCCAGAGCAGTACCACGAAGAATATACTCTTCAGTGGGAGTGCCGACATAATTATCCCGAATGGAGGCTTAGTCGTTTCAGATCCAGTTGCCTTCCCAGTGGAAGAACAGGACACGCTCACTATCGATATCTATCTGCAACAAGGTCAGGGAGGAGGAGCCATCACATCCCATCCCGGTAGTAGAACGACATCATGGATGAGCTTAGGCGATTGGGTTGGAAAGCAGAATTTAACGGACCCTTCAGTGGACAGCGTTGATCACTGGTTAGCAGTTACCGTACTAGCGCATCCCTATTTACTATGAAACTGACAGATGGTTAGGTACTTTATAAGCGCCCTCGAAGCTCTCCTCCCATCCACGAGTCGCAGTTGTGCAATCATCGGCGACAGTATCACCGACGGAAGAGGAAGCGACACGAACAAGAATAACCGGTAAGATAACAGACCTGCTATACTAAACCCAAGCACAAGCTGATAAAGCCTAGCTGGCCCGATCTCCTCCTAGCCCGTATGCAGAAAACCCCATCAACAAACTCCATCTCTCTCCTCAACCAGGCAGCAGGAGGCAACCGAATCCTTGCCGATGGGCTCGGCCCCAACGTGATTAGTCGCATTGACCGCGACGCTTTGGCCCAGTCCGGTGTCCGATACGCTATAGTCTTTGAAGGCGTCAATGACATTGGAGTCGCCGATCCGGATCCAGAAGCCCAGAAGAAGATTGGTGATCGACTTATAGTTGCGTATCAGCAAATCGTGACTCGTCTCCACGCAGCTAGGATCCCTGTGTTTGGGGCTACGATAACGCCCTTTGGGGCACCGGCTAATGCCTCCGATAAACTGCCGTACTCAAATCCTGTAAGGGAGACTACGCGTCAAAGAATTAATGAATGGATCAGGACGAGTGGCGTGTTCGATGCTGTTTTGGATTTTGATAAGGTGCTTAGGGATCCTGAGGCACCGGCACAACTTGCGGATGAGTACGACTCGGGCGATTATTTGCATCCCAATGTAGCGGGGTATCAGGCCCTGGCGGACTATTTTCCTTTGGACTTATTCGAGGAGCTCCAAAGCTAGGGTGAGAGTAGTGACTGGTGTTTCTGCTCCCTGCCGCGCACCGTGCCCCGGTATTTCATTTTCGAATTTCTAACTCTTCTAGCCAGAAGCCTAACATGATTCAGAAACAAAATAAATATTCTTTTAGAAATTAAAGGGAAATACAGACGTCACTATAACAAAACGGATATTTCGTGGTGCTCCATTGCCGTAGGATCTGGCTGTCCTGCAAAGTCAGTTATCCACTTATCCAACATACTATTCCAAAATTAGTAGGAAATATCAAGATATGGCCACAGCCATGTATAGGTAGCGGATCAATTTTATCCATAAATAAGACCTTCGAAGCGTACCGACCCCTTCGTTGTAGCGAAGAAATCCGATTTCGTTACATCCCCCACAGAAACAAAGGCTGAGTTTAGTACGCCACTGGCATCAGAAACACCCACACAGTATGCTTCTTTGGCCCAGAAGCCTCTTCAACAGCCTGATGAAATTGCCAGGTCCCAATTATGGAACTGGCTCCTTGAGACATTCGATCTGGATACAACAGCATCGCAATCATCACCAGCTAGAGTTCATATGTTATACTAGGTTGATATTGTGGTTTAAGTGATCAGTATGATGAGTTCCAGAACACGCGCGAAAGTGTTATTATCCAAAGGATTTTGGATATATTCAAACTACTTTTGGTCGGCAATCCCACCACCATTAACGCCCAAGACAATCAAGGCAAAACAGCTTTGCACTATGCCGTGACAAGTCATGCATCGGGTGACCGCAATCATTTGTATCGTATTCTTAAGTTTCTATGCGAAATGGTGCAGATACCAGCCTGCAGGACAGCAAGGGACAAATTGTATTGCATATCTTAGCTTTTTGGTCTACACACGGTGAGCCTATCGTTCCTGGTATGATAGACCCGCCGATGGGACATGGTGCCAATTCACTACACGGATAAAAATGGCATTACAGCCTCTACACATTATGGCAAGGAACTTACGACAGGTTAAAGCGGTACCCTTTCTTATAAACCAAGGAGCCGATGTCAACGCCAAAACCTTGAAAGGAAATACTGGCTCAGGATCTTGGCCTTCTAATTTCTGTGCTTTTGTGGAAGCTGCTAGTCTAATGGACAATCTCCGTGCTTCGTTGTCGGATTAGTTATAGCACCCATTGATAAATTAGCGTAGGCTTAATTAAATGGGCTACGAGTAGCTGTCATTGAAATGTTGGTAGAATGACAACGTAAGATGATGAACGATGATCATACTATATATATTTAGGGTTCCCAACTCCCTTGAAATTCATAAAGACGAAGGAAAGCAAGTAAGAGAGTCTAGACTCGGATAGAAGTCAATATTAAGGAAATTATGATATTACTCAGATTTACCAATCGAGTCTTTACTGATAATATCTTTAACTAGTTAGTAGTTAACTCCATCTATATATTATTAATAGGCTCTATTATATGCTTGAGATTGCAGTGGAAATTGCATGTCTTGTGTGTTTGTCAACCAGATTAATAATTATTCACCGCTTGTTCGCACGTGGGGAGGGCTCAGACAGGCCAGAGAGACCATAAACGTAATTCCGGATTATTGAATAGGCCGGGCTCCGGAGGAACCAATGGTATAACACGTGAGTTACGGATTAGGGTTAGCTTGCCGGATGAAACGGACGGTTCTTGCCCAAAACCTGTTGGCGACTCGCTTTGACAGCACTAACGTCTTGCATGATGGACTAACGACGACTACGATACGTACATTGACTCCGTTCGATTCTGCCCGGTCTGATGGCCGATCTGGGTGGATGTGTAACGGCGTCGCGTGGCATCGATCAAGGCCGAGCTGGGCTTAAATCGCTCGCAGACCTCTTGCTCAGTACGGAACTAAAAGGGTCAGATATGACAATAGTATCCATAGCATGCTATATGCGCGTCATGGATGCGGCCCCTGGGGTTTTTCCAAATTAAAAACGTCGCCCTGGCGTTCGACTTCTCTACGGGGTCCTTCTATGATTGGTCATTGGGCGAGTTGATGTCTCTGACTATTCCCCCTTTAGTTGTCTCTATTTGTGGGTATGGGCAATAGCCATTCTATATTAATTCGGACATGATACGGAGTGGAAGTTGGTTCTCCCCGACGAACGCGAAGTGAGGCGTTTGTCTATTGCGACAGTCCCTGATCGCACACATGGAGACGGACTTGGGTTCGGTAGTCTGAAACTGCTACCGTCTCGGAAAAGCCACCACCACGTGCATTATTAGCATATCGATATCCAGCAAATTTGTTTTTATGCATGTCGAAATCATATCCATGTCATAAAATAGAGTTGCATCCATCCGAAGCTTAACGAGAGTAAGGATATTAACAGGGTTACATTCGGTTAGGGGAGATGCAGAGATTTTTTTTTTTTTTTTTTTTTTTTTTTTTTTTTTTTTTTTTTTTCTTTTTTTTTTTTTTTTTTTTTTTTTTTTTTTTTTTTCTTCTGCCTGGGACACACTGTGAATTGTCATCCTTGCAAATTGCACACAATTGAACTAGCCAGTTAGGCGATGGATAAACGTAAAGCTATTCTGGGCCCACTGCCCACTTTTCTTCGAAACAGGTCGGCCGTGGCCTATCATCGTTTGTGGTCGGATCAATGACAGATGTGAGAATGGAGTTGGCTAGTCTTCTAGGCATGCTTCTCGAAATGACAATCACAAACCATATTGCTATGACCCCCTGTACTGAATCCCTTTAGGGATGGGAGAAGCACCAGGGTGTCAGGGGCTTTCCCGGCCAAGAAAAGACACCAGCCGTGCGAGGCTGGGTGGAATGCCAATAACTGGTTGCGTGATTATTCGAGTTGGACTCTTAGAACTGGTTATTATGGACAGGGAACCGAGGAAGTTTATAGCAGCGCTAAAATCCCCTTGACGCGGCAAATTGTGTACACCCGGAGGACGGCGGACGAGTCACGACTTTCGAAATGGTAGTTCTACTAATTCTGTCGTTGGAGCAAGTTTGGGTGGAGTGAGGCCGAAAGGGAACCAAGTGGGGATGCTAAGTAAGGGGCAACCGGCGGTTGAGCCTGTGGAGGCGACACTGCCGGTTCGGCGATGCCCAGAGAAGGGTTGAATTCCGGCTTCGTCGTATGTCGTGCTCGAGCCGGGCAGTCTGGTTCTCAAGTCGTCGGTTTCATGTAAACGCCATCATCATGACCGATTGTTGTTAGAATAGAATGCAAGGAGACAACTTTATTTAGGGTTACCGCCAGATCCCCGTGTAGAGTCAATAGAGACTTTCTTCAATACGAGAGCGCGAGACCCACCCAACACACCTGGCCTGGCAACTCGCACTAGATGTCAAAACCGTACATGTTGACTGCCGATCTAGTGTTTCGGGAAATTGGACACGATCCCCGTCGACCCTCACATTCGCGAATCACGGAAGGATCAGATTTGAACTACCGGCACTGTTTAGTACCGGACCGTACCCCGAATACCAAGAGTCCCCGAGTGGATGGAAGGTTGTAAAGCCCCTCACTAGGTCTCCTGTCCCGCCTGGACACTAGATGACGATCTGCTCACCTAGTCATCTTTGCCTCTGCCCGGATGGGTCAGACGTGCAGTTAGGGTAATTTCTGCTGAGGATCATGGCACATACCTGGTGGATCGGAACATCAGAGCTTTCCAACTGGGACTGGGTTCTGGACTCCATATTAGACAGCGGTTCCCCTCCACGAGGCGTTCTGTCGAGAATGAACCTGATCCATTCTGCTTGGCCCCTGCCACCACCTTTCCGTGGGGAATAATAATATCACTCAGCATGCTTCTCCGTCGGGTACTGCTTCTAGCCTCCGTGGCGCTGGTAGCCGGGGCTGCAAGTACAGAATCAGAAGACACCTTCCCTCAGTGCGCGGTATGGCGAAGGATTGGAGACAACCCGGAAGTTTTTGCTTGCTGATACCTTGATAGGTAACCTGTCAGAGCCAAGTAATCGCCGATAATTCGACGTCGTGCGCAACGACCGATACATCATGCCTATGTGCAGACGATACGTTTCAGACGGACATGACCGACTGCGTGTCGACAAGTTGTACCCCCAAACAGGCCCTCCGTAAGTATCTTGGCGTATATTGCGGCCCTGGTCGATGCCTAACCATTCTGCAGTTACTAAACGACTCAACAATCGCCAATGCGGCATACCTCCGCATAAGGGACGTCCCAAACTCGATTCGGGCACCCTCATTCCGCTCATTATTTCTACGCTCCTGTTTGGTAACCGAATTGCTGCTAAATTTATGGGCCTCGGCGGTGGCTGGGGCGCGGATGATTACACTATTATCGTGGCATATGTGAGACTTATCATCGCTCCTGCGCCAGTGAGAACGGTGGCTAACACAGATTTCAGGGCCTGGGAGTAGCTATATTCGGCATCAATATAACGAGTACGCTGACGAGCTCTACATCACGCATGATTTCGGGCTGACTTATCGTTTCAGTGATCGATTACGGCTTTGGGCAAAATCTATGGGATATCACCCCCTTGGACAACATTACCATAGTGCTTAAGGTTCGTCGACATGCTCTGGTTTCCACCGCCCGACCGCTTGGCTGACGACCTGTAGTACTTCTATGCCTTTACTTTACTGTATAAGGCGCAAATTTCTCTGGCGAAAATCTCCGTGTGTCTGTTCTTGTTGAGGATCTTCCAGTCGAAAATGTTCCGTATTGGCGCGTTCACCATCATCGCCTTAAATGCTGCGATTGGAATCACCTGGCTATTCACGGATTCCTTACGGTGTATCCCAGTTCGCCTTGCTTGGGATCAATGGGCGACGGGCGAGGTGGGGCGGTGCGTCAACTTTATCGCGGTTACATTCGTCAATGCCTATGTCAATATCGCAGTGGATACGGTCATGGTGCTCATGCCGGTCTACGAGGTTTTCAAATTGAACCTGTCAGCGCGCAAAAAGGCCGGTGTCAGCGTGATGTTCGCCATGGGTCTTGTGTAAGTCTGGTCTATTTTCTACGGGTCGCGAGTGCTGGCACTGACAAACAATGACGGGACAGCCTGACGGGTGTTGCCATTGCCCGAGTGATTGTCTTCTGGTTCAATCGTTGGAATACCAACCCTACTGGTATGTAGTACTGTTATACCCCCCCCCCCCTTCTGATCGGAACTAACTCGACCACTCCAGTCCAATTGCAACCGATCGTGCACTGGTCGGTCATCGAAGTCCAGATCGCCGTGATGTGCGCCTGTCTACCAACCTTCCGAGCAATGCTTGTCCATGTATTCCCTAAGGTGTTGGGAAACTCCAGCGACAAGTCCTACTACGCACATCGAAACACGCCCAGCAAGCCGCCCACATTCGGTTCCACGCAACCGCTCAGCAAAAGTCACATTAACAAAACCGTTTCCTACTCGATCGACTACACGACAAATAAGAGGAACCAGCGACACAGTTTCGTGCCACTGGTTGAGATGGATCCGCACGAAACCTGAGCCAGGGCGCGGGGGAGTTCGGTCCAAACCGAGAATACCTAGGAGTTTGGGGTTACATTTTTTTTTTTTTCATATCTTTTCCTTTGTCAATTCCTCTTTCCCTTCATGTATGTATTATAATTTTGGACCAAAAAAAAAAACATATATCCTGGTCCAAAGTCCCACTCGATACCATCTACGATCTAATGCCAAAATACTTACTCCAACACGGTTTCAGTTTCATGCGGTGTTTCCGGCTCTACCCGGCTAGCCCTATCGTTGACGCTTATGGATCCGTGAGTAAAGTCAGACCATGAACCATGGTACTTTCATGTCTGGGCCACTGGTTTCATATCCAGTGAGGAATTCTAGACTGGCAGGGACATGACAGATCTGGCTCCAAAAAAAAACAAAAAAAATCACAACCGTTCCCCTTTTGCATACACATCATCATCACGATCACCACCCACATTCTCGAATCCTTTGCCGTCGCCAGGATCAGAAAACAACCCCCTAGAAGCCCTCTAGAAACTGCCCCTCCAGGTGGGCCCTGGACTCGCTTCGGTAAAGCCCGCGGAAATAGCCACAGGGCCAGGCTTCATTGACCAGCGTTTGTTTCTCTTTTTTCTTTTTCTCCCCTGATAAACGAGCAAGTAAAACGGCCGAGCGCCAAGCTATTTGTGTTTCCTTTGGCACTAGTGGATTCTAGTTTTTGGGGTAGACACTGCATAACTACTAGGTACTTGGCAAGATGAGAAGAAAATACTCGCAGGGACCTCCCGGGTTTCTTTTTTTTTCTGTCCGGGTCTTCAAGGCGAAAACCCCTTCGCTTTTTGACTTTTGGCATGTGCCGAATCCTTTTGTGTCGGGACATTTTTCCTTCCTATTAGCAATTGAGTGCAACCGGTTCCATGGATCCAGTGCAGTCCCGGTGGTTCAGTAGCGTAATGATCTGCACTCCTCAACCGAAGCCACCAACCAATGCTCAGGAGAAGTTCCAACTTAAGGTCGTTTCTACTTTTCCTAGGTATCCGAAGCACGGAGAACGGCGGTACGTACCGAATACCAGACGAAAATGCTCAGGGACATAGGGAGACACAAGGAGAGACAGAGAGAGTTGACCAAAATCGGGCAATCGGTCAGACTCCTGAATACCTTGTGATCGCCTTGTAGATCTCCGTGTTTATTGGGTTTATTGGGTTCTTTTTGGTGTTTTTTTAATCTTTTTAAGTTTTCATTCCCGTTTCTCTGAAGAAAGTCTACTAGTTGGTAGTGGTTGCAACTGGCTATACCAAATACAGAGAGAAAGTAGTGTTAGTTAATTAGTTAGGTCGTAGTTGGAGAGCTCCGCGGAAGTTAGAATTGACTTTGTGCAATCTATTGCAAGATCTATTTTTGGATGACAGCTTCATAGATTAATTTGTATAAAGTATGTTTGCTGTGGTTGACGTACGCCTAGGGTGGTATTACTTAATTGCCTTTTCTCTCTTCTCTCCCGCTCTTTCTCTCGATCGACCTCTATCTCGCTCTCTCGCTCTCTCTCTCTCCCGCGTGGCGATGCATGCCCGGAGATTAACCGGACTGACCGTCCCCGTGTATACCCGTAATTAGTTATTGCGGAATGCAACAATGCCAATTACCGAGGCACTCTATCCCCTCCCCAGGTGCCATGCGCAATCGTTCCTGAATATACAGTCTTGGTAAAAATTGAAAAAAACAGTAAAAAAAAAAAAAAAAAAACCCCAAAGAAAACGCGGGTTACGGTGGGGACAGTTCTCTTTCGCCCATGGGTGTACGGACCCTGGGTTCCTTGGCTGTGTGGTTAGGGTTCTATTCGATCGAGGGACACGATGAAACTCCTGGGGGGCAGGGTTTGTGGCGGTGGCGGGGTCCACTTTATACTGAAGGGATTGGGATCTGTGTAGTATTGTGGATATATGTAGGGGTACGTGTTCTTTTTTATGGGGGGGGGGGAGCGGTTTTTCTAATGTATTGTTGGACCCTGAGGTGTAGACTTAGTATATGTGGAGTCATATCATATCGCTATTATACATTTTTCATCAACGCGCATAGAGGGACGTGAAGGAGGCCTATCAGGGCAGAAAGTGAAGTGCCTCATGGACAATTAAAAAGTTCAGACATCATGCTAACGTGAATTCATATCGTACAGAACTTGATGAACGAGCGTCCACGACCGGGGGTGATGCGGACGGTTTAGGCCAGCATCAGGCCACGACGGACGAGTCCACGCTTGGTGATGGCACCAGCGTCTGCGAGCGCCTGCTTGCGTCCAGGTCCGAAATCCGGGGTGCCGCCGAGGGTGCCGAAGATATCACCAATGTAGTTGGAGGGCTTGACACCGGCCTTGAAGGTCGTGTTCCAGCCGTTCAGGATCCCGTTGACCACCTCGATACCGGCGATGTACAAGTTTTTCACGGAGGGCTCGAAGCCGCCGGCGTCGACATAACGGAGGTGCTGCAGAGCAGACTCGTCCGGGTGAGGCTGGTCGAAGTTGGAGCCGGTGCGCATGACGATGATGCGGGAGAAGTCGGTGAGGTTGCGGGCGGACGTACGCAGCAGGGCCTGCAGCGTGGCGTTGTCCTCCTGCGCCGAGGAGCAGTACTTGCCGGTGCCGTTGGTCCAGAGCTCGGTGGTGTTGTCGAAGGCCTCGCTGAGCAGCTTGCCGCTGTAGTAGACGTCCGTGGTGGCGACGTCGCACTTGACAACGGAAGGCGCCTTGGTGGCAGCCTCGTAGCCCTGCGCGGTGTACTTGCTGCGGTATTCCTTGGCGGAGTCGGAGTCGGAGAGATTGGCCTTCTCGGCGAAGGAGGCGGCCAGATCGCGCAGATCGGCGTTCACCTCGAAAACTTCAGTGCCATAGATGCTTGTGGGGTATTGGTCGGGAGCGTAGGCGCCCTGGGGGAAGTAGCTGGTGGTGAAGTTGTCGGGCAGTTCGCGCAGATCGATCTCGTACTGCAGAGCAACCTGGATGGCATATCGGGCGAAGGTGGCACTGCCGATCGTGGCAGCCTTGGGGTTGATACCGGCGATACCGGCCACGAGGAAGTAGGTGTGGGTGAGGTCGAAGAAGGGGTGGAGGGCAATGGATGACACAGTGATGGCGGCATTGATCTCTCCCTCTCCGGTAATCAGTTGACAGATGCTGTAGTCGGCAGTACAGTGAACGTCCGGGAAGACAGGCGAGGCACCGGGGATTGTGATGTTGTGAGCCAGCAGGTCGAATTCAGGGATTCCCCACCAGGCGGCGGCTTCGGGTTCAAACTGGTGAGGTACTCTTAGTATGATCCAAATCGGATCGCCTCACGCGAAGGGTGGCATACCATGGACACGATGAACACCTTCGGGGCAGCCTTCTTGGGGGCTTGCGACACCGAGCGTTGCCAGGTTGCCGGGCTGGCAGCTGCCAGGCAGCTGCTACCAAGGAGCAGGCCGGTAGTGAGAGTGTTGAGAAGCTGCATGGTGCGAATTGACTTGCAGATTCCGTGTTGGGGACAATTGGCTCCGTCCCAATTGCGCGTGGGTTCGCCCTTTATATCTCCCGCACGTTCTCTGTCGTCTCATGGTCTTCTTTTTCCCAACTTTTTTTTTTCTTTTTTTTTTCCCTCCTTGCCTTGTATCCATCGGCAACCGCCAATCAGTTCCCAGAGTGATAGAGCCCCATATCAAGATGGCCTTATCAGGCATGATCGGCGTGGATAGTGGGGACGAGGCTGCAATAATTGCCAATGATGTGCCTCATGGCGTCCTCTATCGCACCGTAATTGAACCATTCCCATGGAAATGACGTTATTGAAGCACCGCGATAAATTGATCTCCCCCACCCGAATGGGCAAATTGGTCACATATCTCGCAGATTCTCCGCGTAGAGCAGAGCACGACTAGTCTGTGCTGGATTGTAGAGTAACATGGCGCGCATTTAGTTATCGTGGATGGAGGAAACGAAACGTAAAGGAATCCTCGTGGTGCGATAGGGGTTGTTCTGGTCCACCTTCCACCCGACTTCGAGAAAAATCTTCGGATGCCACGGATAGACCCCAATCGAGTGATCTACTCAGCAAAATGGCTCCGATATGTTGACCAAATGCAAGTGATCAATGAACGAAATATTAACGTCAATCTCGCTCTACCCCCTACCTCATGGATAACCACGACGGGGTTGAAACTAACCTGACCTGCTCGGATAATCGTACTACCGCGCTGTGCCAAAAGATAAGAGATCGAAATGTTCACAACTATCGCGGCCGTTGATCGCGAATGCTTATCTCGGAGTATGCTCGGAGATACGATGGAAGACGATGTCACGACAGTCCCTGCAGAGTCTAGCCTTTCTAGCTTATTCTTAAGCTACAAGGAGTGTCATGTCGAAACAATGGCTCTTCTTGGCGGATCGTCCATGGGAGCTGGTGTGGAGAGGTTTGAGATAAGCTTCATCGGTTGTAAATATGACACATATCGAGTCTGCTACGAGAGACCCGTAGTATGGTGCACCCGGGGGAGAGTGTATTGCTTGGGATCGTTAGAAGTGAGTTAAACCTTAAGACTACCATGAATCGGCCGCCTGTGTAGTTCACAGCGGGCCGGTAGATCCTATAGGTATTATCTGTTTATTATTAGTGGAGGTGTTATAGGGTTTCTATAAGATATAACACGTCTTTTATGGAGCTAATACAGGGATAATAACTGCAATCCTATAACTGCCGATCGCGAATAACGAAGCTAGATATAAAAACTAGTTCCACTCTTTGTTTATCTTGTTCTTCGTGGTCTGATACTCCCCCCTAAGGTAGCAGATCGTATATTATATCACACGATGCCATGGGTGAGTTCCGACGACACCTTGTCTTAAGTTTCTTAACTCCTGACTGCAAATAGCGGATATACTGAGTCAAAAAGAAAGAATCGTCCGTATCCAATCCCTCCACTCGAGCACTGTCTCTATTATTCTATTAGGAAGCGATCTGCCAAACCCGAAAATCAAATGTGGCATAGAAAATATATCTGCTGCTAGTCTTCAACAGGCTATTGTTATATCCTAAAAAGCCTTTGCCTGACACAGTAAGAACATAATTGGTCGCGTCCACATGCCAAATATCATGCTAATGAATCAAAAGCCCACCGTGGCCCCTATCAATCCACTTCTATCTCATCCCAAATGGCATACCAAGAACCAATGTGGGTGACCCATCCCTTTCAATTTGGCTATGTGAATCTTCTGGGTATATACTAAGCATTCAGATGTCCTTATGTGGTCGGGAATACGATCGTACTGCGGTTAGGGGCGCCATACGATGAACAAGAGATCACAGCTAAGATTACCCGAGTTTTCGAGCCATTCACGCTTTCTTGCGCGATAGTCGCTTTTTTAGAGTACCCCAATCTAGGATTAAAAGGTCATATGGTGTTGAAGCTCTTTGACCGGCGCTTTGCGGTCCAACTGAGAGAGGATCATAAAATCAATCCCTGGTCCTGGGACATCGAGCAGCAGTATCATAATTTCATCCTTAGTGGTGGTGCCGCAGAATTTATCACTAAACTTAATTCCGATATCGCAATGGCGGAGAAAGAAGGAGACGAGTGGAATGATCCCCAAAATGAAGCATATCTCTATGACCAGATGCAGGATCTCTACACAACAGAAGTCGAAGCGTACCATACGCTAAAGGGCCTTCAAGAAAAGAACATCCCTCAGTTATTTGCTTGTTTCACAGTGCCTTGCTCTTCTTCATCGCAGGAACTTTCAGTCCATAAGTATATTGACACCCCTGGGGTTCCTTTGCAGTATATCGACGGCTTCCCATTGACCAATATCGCTGTACACGCTCCACGAGAGACCTGGCAGTCTACCTGTGATAATGCCATTCATATTATCCATCTGATTGATGATAGAGGGATTTTAAACGAGGATGTCAAAACACGGAGCTTTATTATGCGCGAGAATCCGAAAGGCATATTTCATGTATTTATGATGGATTTTGCGTTGTGCCATTTCCGCCGGGAGTATCAAGATGAAGTGGACTGGTGGGGATGGAAAGCACTCCAGGATGAAGAGGGTGCAGTTGGATATATTATGCAAAAATATTTGCAAGGAGGTTTTGTCTACCATCGATCTGCTCTATATGAGAAGCTCGACCAGGATTTTAGGATGGGAGACTGAGTGCTACAACTTAGAAAAATACTATCCAGTCCGTGATATTTGGGCCAATAGAGATGATGCAATAGGGCTAGTTATATTTCTACCCTATTGCACCGACAGATCTGCGACGTCTGGCAGTAGCAGTAATGGCGAATGCTTTGAGCCATGAGTCTCATTAATTTCCATCAAAAACAATATCTTTTTCGATGATAATTGGTACATTACGTGTGGTTGACCTCGAATGGGGATGTTCTCAACCTGCAGAAACGATTCACCCACTTTATTCATTAACAAACGAATCTGTGGATTGAGCCGACTCGGTCAAATATGAGAGCATTCACAATTTGTTCACGCAGGCTCTGAAGGGCCAAGGGTTGAAGCATCCTTCTGAGTTGGGTATGCAACTTTACCCTGTACTCCGAGAGGAGGGGATTAAAGGCACATTGTGGTGAATTCTCATTCTCCCGTAGTCTAAGGCAGTAGTACTTGTACAGGAAATACCAAAGACGAAGAATACTACGACCAACTTTTGATTAAAGATTTTGGGGAGTCTCCTTGGGGCCCATGTCCAAGTTGCCGAGAGCCCGCCAACGATAATCATTAGGTTAATGATGCCGATTTATCCTTCTCCCTCCTGCTGGTGGGTACTGTCATGGCCTTCACTAGTACCACCCTGGTCGCGCTCATCGGCTTGTAAATCCCGTGCTGCAATGTCAAAAGAATCCAAGGCAGTTTTCGTTCGCCTCTGCTGGGCACTTCGGCCCGTGGATGAAAGTTGACAAAGTGTTTGCACGTCGCCTTTCACGGCTACTTGCGCCTCTTCGACCGTAGCCTTGTAGCTCGAGTTTGATAGGCGGTCGTCCATATCTAAAAACTGTTAATATTGGCTTGATGCTCTTTGCGTCTCAGCTACATCCTAGTACCTACTTTAAACCAGGGTTCCCGGTCCAGTCTAAATAGCCGAGAATGAAGTGGCTGTATAAATAGAGATCAATGCAGGAAAGCCGGCCGTGGGATGAACAACAGAGTACTGCTGCTGGCATGACCATATTTCCGTATATGCTCAAGATAATTCTAGCACCATGTGCCTGTTGGTCCCAAGATATTCCAGGATGTCCCATCGTGTGCGGAATGGCCGTCCCCTTTCTGTTTCATTTTGTACCACCTATGCCTCCTGCTTTAGCCACACCCGACATCGGACAATGACTATCAATAGTGACTCTGTGGGCACCTAATTAGCTTGATAGAAGTAACACAATCCCATATATTAGGCAGACGGCGCGCCTCAGCCCGTCCCTACTTCGTGCGGCAAGGAATGGCTCGTCTACAGCACTGTATATTTGTATTCCGAAGTATGATATAAGAGAGCCCGGTTCCGAGGAATGATATCCGCTATTGTTAATAACCGTACAAATACTACCCTGTCTTTACCTCAAATGCTAAAGATAGATATAAGCTTACATTTTTGTTTATTCCGAACCGAGTACAGGGATTCATATAAAGTGCTTATTTTACACAGCTAGGTATATTCTAACTTTGGAGCTTATTCCATATTATATATATACATCTGCACGAATTATATCCTAGGGCGAGGGATAGTGTCCTTGACCTCACTGAGCGAGAGATCGTTGATTTTAACCCATGAATCATGATGCGGCAACTACTGCTGCCTATCATGATTATCAACAGTGCTCTGACTATGCAAGGTACGGAAAACCGCAAAAAAGAAAAGAGAAGAGAAGAGAAAAAAAAATAAAAATAAAAATAAAAATAAGAAGAAGAAGAAAAGAAGAAAAAGTAAGTACTATGAACGCCGAATTGCTGCAATCAAGGCAGTGATTCTGCGTCCCTCGGCTGACATTTCATCAACATACATATCAAGTGATTCCCCAATTACATTCGATGTCAGTGTATGGATGGAACTGTCTCTTTCTTACCTCCCCCTCAATAAAAACTGAGTATGTGGCGAATCTGACAGGGGGGAATATCAGACTCTTGAACACTACCGGGATAACCGGTGATTCGGTATTCCGCCATGATTCCCTAAGGATACAGTATGCTTATTACTGGGAGGGTGCCATTGACCAGATATTGAGAAGTGTACATGAATTCAAGTCTATGGAGAGGAAGCTGATCTAACAAGATTTATGTCTGCTGACAGGATTCAGCAGTTGATGCTCATAACGGAATTTTAATTAGCTTGCAGTGGTTGAATGCACCCCCTGTGCACGAGTAAATGTGCCTTCAACATAATCATCGATCAACGACGTCTTAACTCATTATGCATGGCTGCTGATAGAAACCTGTGCTAACCTGACATGGTTCTCTGCCTCCATTAGAGCCTCCGCTTGGCCTTTGTTTGACCGATTGCGGTATCGAGACTTGATTGTGTTGATGTGCCGCTGAAAGTCTATGATTTGCAGAGTCACTAGGCTTTCTAGCAGGTGCTGTCTCTCCCGTCGGTTGACGCGGTATGTCGACACAGATATGTCGACAGGACCAGCGTGAGCATCAAGCTCAACCTTCTGTCGAGGAGAGTTTGTGTCGCCGAGACCATGCAAGTGCATGTCCTTGCAACAGGTGGCCATCTTTCCGCAGGTGACGGCTATTTGCCGGGCCGCCATCGCCAGCAACATGTTCTGCTCTACTCGAGCCGCACACCTCTCACACGATATAAAGATGGCTAAGGTTTCGATGGAACTTCGAACATCCGCGAGTAATACATCGATACGGTTTTCGCGCGAGGCAGACCTAGAGGACAGTTTTTCTAGGAAGGATACGGAGCTCAGCAGACAGCAGCTGTCGGATTCAGCGCGTGGTCTGCCCCAGGACTCGAGAGGCAGCGGTTCTGACGTCGAACTCACTGTACCGTGTCTACCGGTATTCATTGCCCAGGAGATATCGCTATGTGCCATATGAGGTCCTTCCCAGGGGTCCAGGTTGCCTGCATCATCCGTAGGTGACGGCCTGGGTGCCAACCCCAAGGCCGTGTCTGCCATCGATAGTTCCGGCAGCGGATCAGACGGCACCGCCGTGACACTGTGACTCCTTTCTACATAGAAAGCCTTGCTTATTAAGGGATCAACAACGGCTGTCAGAGGTGTCAGTCGAGGAAGCCTAAGATATATCTATAAAACCCCGGGACTTACGGGTTGGATTGCCACTACTGGTGGAGCTCGATCTACCGTCTAAACTCTGCTGCATGGGGGTGTCCATAACCCAGGGCGAAAACAGGGACTCGTCTAGGAATCCGTCCTCAAACCGATTGTCCTGCAAGTCATCCAATGCCAATTCCTGGCTGTGTTTTACGGGGCCGTCCCCGGTGCAAGGTTCTTCATCGTCGCATACAGCCCGGGCCGGGGCGTTGGCTTTACGCTTCATCCCCTGCTTGAATGTAGTCGTATTAGCGATTCGATGTTGCGACAACGATATCCGTTTTGTCTCCTTTCGTTTCGTTACTTACTGCGCGCTGTCTTTTGTTGTTTTCCTGGCGCTTGTTCCGCCCCTGATTGTCTGGATACACACACTCGAGTCCCATTGTGACGCATCGTTGGCATCTTTTCCGTCCTCCAGAGCAGCGTACCTAATAATTCCATGTGGTGAGAAACGCAACCTCATAGAAGACTAAATGCAAAGCTCCAGGTACAGGAGAGGGGCTGCTGAATAACCATACCTTTCTGGCGCGGCAGTGCATACACGCAATGCGAACAGTATCCTGGACGTTCCGGCTGAAGGCAGCCACTGGATCTGGGTTCTCGATGTACTCCAGAGTCTCCCGGTCAAATTCGGTGGAAACCAACGTGCCGAACATGATAACAACTCCAAGGCCTCTTGCTGAGTGCGAAACCGTCCACAATAACGATCGAGGATACTGCAATTAAAGGACCGCACTCTAGTGGCATTAATTACGCAATAAACTCGAGGCACTGCAGATCGGTATGGTGTGAAGGATGCCGGCCGTGATATCCAGTCGGAACATTGGAAAGACAGGCCAGTGTGATCGGCTGAGCGAAAGACCCTCCTAGACTGCGTATTCGGTTGTACGCTGCGATCAGGTCAGAATTTAGTGCGCGGGCTCAGACTTGGGCCAAGTAGGCGGCTCTGAGCCTCCGTGATAAATCGATACTCATATAGTACTTTCCGGGTTTCTCAGCTAGTCCGAACGTATGCCCGTGGCAGTTGAAGACCGGATGGTTCTAACTCAGTATAAACCCGGATAGCTTTAGGAGATAACAATTACCAAAGGAAGCGTTCACAAATAGAGCCCTAACTCCGGAAGTCTGGACCTCTTACTAACGGAGAGATATAAATTACTCTGACGATTGGGTTCAACGCACCAGTCAGAGACTCTCCTGAGACAGTCGAGGCGCCACGGAATTCTGACTCAGTCACACTAAGTTCTGATCCATCGCAGTTGGGAAGCCTTATATCATCGCCATGTGCAATGATGCGCCCAAGGGTTGTCTCTACTCGCTGTTCCGAGCCCCCGACTGACGAGTCAGAAATTAGCGCGACTGGCTTATGGCAGTTGGTTACATAAAACCGAAGCTCCAAGGGTTAACTTTTTAACGACCTCAGGGTTCTACAATCCGATCAAGTACTCTGATTGGATCTGGTTTCAGCTCTATTCTGAGCAGCTGGAATTTATATCACACGAGAAGTTCTACTCTCTTTAAATAAATTTTCACAATTAACCGGCAGAATAGTTCTCGACTTGCGCTCCTAACGATTGTTTTTTTTTTTTTAAAAAATTTCTGTTCTTTAATTACCATCCGATATATGTCATGTAACATTCCCACGCGGTGAACATGCTAAATCCACGTAAGAAAATCCCCGACAGGATCACGAAGAAACAAAAAGAATTGTGTTCTTTCGATCTCACAGGACGTTAGACCACGTTCTTGCCCCGCCCTGAGGCAGTGAGGAGCACTAATTTCTGACTCGCGCCAGTGGGGGCCAACCAACAGCACCTCACCCACCTCATCCTATACGTCACCTGTCAACCAACTGAGGTTGAATAGCTTCAAATAATGCCCCGCGGCCCAGGCGTGAGGAAGTCCGCGGGAAAGGAGGGCTCCGTGTCCACCTTTACCACCTGATCGTCAACGATTTGACCCCTCCACTATCTGAAGCTGTCGCCACATGGCATAGTTTCCACTCAGAGCTCTGCCAATCCAAAGGGGGGAATCGCACAAGCTGCATAAGCTGCAAGGAACCACAAGGTACCTCGTATGCTGTTGCCTGCAAAACTGCCAAAGGATTGGGTGGATCGAGAATGGCAACTCTTCGGTCCGGCGGAGCTTACTAGGCGGGCGTGCCGATATGAGACGGATATTAGAGCTGGCTATCCCGATCCTCTCTGGTCGATCGAATCACTCGTTAGTGTGTTATAGTTACTATGTGATCGCGTGTGGCTTTTTGACGTCGGGTCGGCGCTGAGATATGTATCATCGTGTCCAGGCCTGCCTCACACGGTAACACCTCGCAGGTAGCTTTCTATTCGGGAACAATTATACTACGCGAAATGAGAGGGAGAAAGAAAATGAAATAGGAAGGAAAGAGGAAGAAACGGTAGAGAACTCGTCCAACAAGTCTAGTAGTCATCGATATGCAGTTCTACACCCAGCGCATACGAGCGCGTATCCAACGACAGATCAAAGGATTCAAAGCTCCCGCGGCCCTCGTGGAGATTCGGACCGTCGGAGATAGCGCCAATTGGACTCCGAGCAAGTAGAGTGGATGCATAATATACGGACCTATTCTTGGAAGGGCGCCTGAGCTGGATCATGGTTCGTTATCATTGGACCTGCCTCAGCTCCCTCGAAACACTTGGTCATTCTGCACCCTCCATGTCCAGTGCCCTCCCACACAATAATAAATACGGACCATCGAAGGGGGAGAGGAATTATATATACTTGATGGGAGTGGGCGAGTGAATCCGCCAAGCCGACTCGCCCCACCATCGGTATGATTAAGAATACGGAGTATGCAGTGGATGACAGTTATTCCTCGAACCAGGTTAGCTGCACGAACAAGCATCGAATCAGAAGGCTAAGGATCCGATCGTCGATGGTGAGACAGGTTGACAACACGCCCCGCCTCCCATTCAAGCCTGGAGGATCAAAAGCCTGTACTAAGCGTGCTCAGACACGTTAGAACTGTCAGCCTCTTCGTTATCTACGTCGTTGACTGTCAACCGGTTGCTGGGAGTAAAGACTCACGACTAAGGATTTCTTTTATTTTTTATTTTTATTTTTTTTTTTTTTTTTTGGTGATGGCGGGAAATGCGAGGGCGGTTAGTAATGGCGTCAGGAAGCCTCAACAGGAAGGACAAATATTCCCAGACTCTTCCAGTACCGAGGACGAGGTCTTTGATACTCAGATTCGGTTGGGGCGGTTCTCTTCCCAAAATGGAAATCCGTGTCAGCCATACTGGACTGCGATCCATGCAAGACGGGAGCTGATCCAGTATATGACCTGCTGTCGCTCCCTCATATCTGAGGAGGACATTGTGCCTTCGCCCGGTCGCATTTCATCTCTCTTACTTGCACCATCATCATGGCCTCAGAAACCGAGTCTGCCAGCGACTTTCACCAGCGAGATGTCGCCGAAAAGATGCCAGCCGCTGGTTCTTCGCCCACCGAGTCCGTCACCCTCACAGACGACGGCTCGGGTACACTAGAACAAGGGGCTGGTGGAGTGGTGGTCGAGAAGATGAGTAAGATTCGCTGGTTCAGCGTGTGCGTTGGGCTGTACCTGACTGCGTTCTTGTATGGGCTGGACTCCACGATTTCTGCCGATGTGCAGGGGCCTATTCTGGCCTCGCTCGGTGATCTGGACCTGTTGCCATGGCTCGGGACGGGATTTCTTCTCGGCTCGGTAGCCACCATCTCGCTGTTCGGCTCGCTCTATACCAAGGTAGAGGTCAAATGGTGCTATCTAGGTAGCATTCTCGCCTTTGAAGTCGGCAGTGCGATTTGCGGGGCAGCTCCAAATATGAACGCCATGGCCGTCGGTCGAGTTGTGGCAGGAGTAGGTGGTTCTGGGATCTATCTAGGGTGAGACCACTCATGGTCACTCCTCCTCCAGGAAGTCGACGCTGACCATTGAGGCAGAGGGATAAGCTACATCTCCATCTTCGTGACCGCAGCTAAACAGCCACTCTACACGGCATTGATCAGCACGTACGTCTTCAGTTGGGTAGTGAAAGCGTGAAATTGGATATTGACAGCCTTGATTAGATTCTGGGGTCTAGGCGCCATCCTGGGACCTGTCATCGGTGGCGCATTTGCGCAGAGTAAAGCAACATGGCGTTGGTGAGTGTGGGCACCTGAGCAAAGACAAAAAAAACACCTTCTCATCTATTGGTCCTGAGCAGGGCGTTCTATATCAACCTCGTTCTCGGAGCAGCGACTGCCCCGATCTACATCTTCTGGTTTCCACGCCATGGCGCACACCGTCACGAAAAGATCCTCCCGCGCATCAAGAACATAGACTGGCTGGGCGCATTACTGAACGCTGCAACATACACTCTCTTTATTATCTCGTGCACGAACAGCGGCACGACGTGGCCCTGGAACTCGGGCTCTGTCATCGCTCTCTGGGTCATGACGGGTGTCACCATCATTCTTTATGCGCTGCAGCAAGGGACTGCGTTCTTGACGACCAAGGAGGATCGGATCTATCCCGTGTGGTGCCTCAAACACCGGTCGTTGGTTCTGCTGTACATTGGCACTGCCGGCAGCAGTGCCGTCTTAAACTGCAACATCTACTACCTTCCCCTTTATTTCGAGTTCACCAAGGGGGACGGCGCCATCTCGGTCGCGGCTCGCCTGCTCCCCTTCATATTCCTCATGATATTCAGTGCCCTGCTCTGTGGAGCGCTTTTGCCGAAACTCAACCTGTACGCCCCTTGGTACCTCATTTCCGGTGTGATCGCCTTGGTCGGGAGTGTGCTTCTGTTCAGAATCTCTGCGGCGACGCCCTTGAGAAACATGTACGGGTTTGAGATATTGGTCGGCACCGGCTGCGGTCTGACCTTCCAAGCTGCTTATTCCATCGCGCTGAGTAAATCGCCGGCCGACAAGGCAACATCTGTCCTGAGCTTCATCAATGTGGCCCAGCTAGGTGGTGGCGCTTTGTCATTGGCCATAGCCGGGGCAGTCTTTCAAAATGTTGGCTTCAACACCTTGCAAAGCGCCCTCGGCGGCAGGGGATATACCGATACTGAGATCCGTGAAGCCCTCGCCGGGGGCTATTCATCCATCCTCAGCGACGGCTCTCCCGAGGTGCGTGCCATCGCGTCCGACGCTATCGGCAGCACTATCGCTAAGGTCTTTGGTATATCACTTGGGGGCGCCGCAGCGGTGCTGGTGGCAGGACTTTTGATGCGATGGGAGAAGGTGAAAATGGTCTAAATGCACACTGGGGACCACAGCCATAAAAATGGCTTGATGTAGCAAAGAGTCAATCGGAAGTAGAGTGGAATGAAAAGCTCTCGCGTGGGTTGTAGATTGTGTTTTTAAACTCCCTCCACTACGACCTCATGCTTTTATGCGTCTTTTCCAACTCCAAAGACTGGGATTTGGATATTTGTTTGGTATTATTGCAAATAGAAATTGCTTTATGAAGCAATAGTTTTAATTCGATTTCATACCTTCTTCTTTTATTTCCTTTACCTTTCTTCCTCCGTGGTGGTCCGTAAAATCATCATCATATATTGCGCCTTAGTCTAGCTGTCCACTACGCTCGTAATTTTATTCGTCACTTCCTACACATTGTTCATCATGTCTAGAATGAACGACTAAATCCACTGAAATAGAATGGTCATCTTACAGAGAAAATACTCACTAACCCCTGTATTCAACCCGTGAGGCAAGACTTGCAACGCAAGGTGTACATAAAATTCATTACTGTCAGTCTATCTATATCTCTATAAATTAAACATGCAGGACAAAAAACTGATTAATTCCCATCTGTAAATCGACCAAATCTCTCATTCTTACTCTTCACTTGCAGCAACCTTAACCAACTGACTCTTGGTGGCAATCTTGGCTGCTACATCGGCCAGCGGCATAGCACTCAAGATATCAAAGACAGAGATATCACTCTTCATATTCTTCTGGGCGCGATTACGAATCTCAACAGCCTGCAATGAATCGACTACAGTAAAATAAATTAGCATATACTCTCTCCGGTCGGGCATGGAACAGGAAGATATGATACTTACCACCGTAATCATATAGAGGCTTTTGAGCATCAACCTCATCCAAAGAGACACCCATAGCCGCAGCGACTAGTTCCTTGATGTTATCTTCCACGGCAGTGGCGGCCTCGGCCATGGTTGTCGCATTGGCCAAGAGACTGCCCACATCTTGCTTTGCATCACCGTCGCCGGCCTGACTGCCGACTTTTACCACTCGAAGTTCAAACTTCTTGTCTCTCGAGAAGCCTCCGGTATTCTTGTCGTGTTCAATACGGTCACCCAGGCCGAGGACAATCTGGGCTGGTATACTCTGTCCATTAGTGGTTGAACCTCGCATGATGGCGCGGATCGCGACGCCGAGCTCGTCAAGGTTCGTCTGCAGGCCTCGCCAGCCGTGCTGATATCTGCCCAGGTAGCTGGCGAGGTCGCCAAACTCGCCGGCGGTGGTAAAGTGGGACGAGTCAGAGACCAGGCCGACGTCGATGCTAGTCGCGTTGATGCCGAGATGGTTGCGGGCGTGATGTGCCAGGGCGTCTTCGAAGGTATTGCCAGCAGCGTAATTGGCCTGGGCCGTGTTGCCGATAACACCGGTGATGGATGAGAGCAGAATGAAGAAGGGCCGGTCACCGGGCCAGAGGTTGGCCAGCAGATTGTGGGAGCCCTTGGTCTTGGGCTCGATCGCATGGCGCCACTGATCAAAGGACATGTTGTCGAAGATACTGTCCTCCAGGACCATGGCAAGTTGGATCACACCGGCAATCCGGCTACCGCGGGCTTTGATGGTGTGGAAGACTCGCGCAACACTGAGGGCATCGTTCACATTGCACTTGAATGCCTCCGCTCGGACGGAGCGCTCTGCGAACTTCTCCAGATCTTGTTGGTTCTTTGCGCCTCCCGATCGCGACAGGAAAGCAATATTCTTGGCACCGCATTCGACCATCCAGTTGGCAATGTCCAGGCCAAGAGCACCCAGGCCACCGGCCAGCACGTAGGTGGCTTCACTGTCGAGCTTCAATGGCTCGGCGGGGGGTGCACGCATGAGCACAGAGCTGGCATCGTCTAAGGACACGACAACTTGCTCGTTCTGGGTACTATTAGTCACCGAGGAGGAGAGATTAATAGGCGGTACCGCTGTCAATGGGGAGGGTCCCTGCAGGATATACTCCTTGAAAGCCTGCTGGAAGAGCTTGCTGACAACGGCAGGCCTGCCTTGGGTTACGGCGGCCATGTCGATACGAGCGAGAGTTACGTTGGTTTTGGAGACCGGAAGAAGAGTTCGGGAGCTCTCCCCATTAATATCGATAAACTGGCCAAAGTCGCTGAGAATCGATATGGCTCCAGCGACATGTGTACCAGTCTGCTGGCTGACAATGACGTCCACACCACGGTTCTGGGTAGCACTCTGGATGAGTGGCACAAAATTGGCCAGGGCGGCGTCAAAGATGTGGTCTGTAGGGATACCATATCGACTCGCAATGATGTCGCGCTGTGCTCTGTTGTTGACGAGGGCGAAGATGTCGGCCTTAGCAGCCGTTGCAACCTGAATCAGGGCCTGTCCAACGGCGCATGCGGCGTCATCAAGCAGCAATGTCTGGCCGTGGCTGAGATGAGCGATTTCGATAAGCGCATACTGCGCAGTAATCAGCGGCTCGACCAGAGCAACAGCCTCTTGCGGCTCAAGGCCGTCGGGTAGCGGCGCTACCAGGTTCTGACTTTGGCGGACGTGAGTCTTTGCAGCAGTGTCAGTGAAGACAATGGCGCGCTGGCCAAGCTGCAAAGACTTGACCGAGTCGTCTTGACGAGTAACAGTTCCAACAGCATGGCGGGCAGAGTTCAGTGTCTGACCGGCTCCGACAGCCGTATACTCGACCCTGATCTCGACTTGGCCTGTTTCAAGAGGTGATTCGGCCTGGTCATCCGCGATCCATATGCAACCTTGGGTGTTGGAAGACTCAATTGCCTTTAGCGGTCTTCCAGCAGCACCCAGGGCGGAAACGATTGGCTTTGCGGTGTTGTTCGCCAGCTGTAGTTCGTAGTCAAAGCCAGCGTCTTCAATGGCACGAGGAATATAGACCAAGCCGTTGCCTTCGGCGTATTCCATTTCGGCGTCCTCAGATAGAGATGTTCGCCAAACATCGAGAACCAGATCCGTGTACTGGATACTGGAAATATCCGCGACTGCGGACAGATCCAGGGACGGCAAGATGGCGACTGGGTATTCGTTGCGCATGACACGGAACAGACCCTGACTTGCTGCATATTCCATACCGTTTGACCAATTCTCCAGCACACTGCCATGTGTAATCCAGAAAAGGTGTCCGACCGTGGAGACGAGTGTCTTGAATGCGTGGAATTGGTCTTTATCCCAGGAATAGACCAGAGGACTGTCAATCTCGAGGAGAGAAATAACATACTTACTGGCGAGTGAAGCCATGTCGCTTGGAGTCAGATTCGTCCGTGAGACGGAGGCGCCCTGGCCTTCAAGTTTATTCTGAATTCCAGCAGCAAATTTATTGAGAGCTGTAGATGGAGATTCAGGCATGAGAAGCACTACAGAGTCGGGAAGCTCAGTTGCTGGAGGGCTGGTGTTTGATACGAACAGGACGGAGGTCTCATCATCTGCCAGATAGCCAATGCACTTTCTTCCTGACACAAGACCATTGACTTCACTTCCTTTACCAGCATGAGTCAGGCATGCCAGTGGAGCCAGCGTGGCAAGTGTGGAAGCATGCTTGGCGATGTCAGGAACCCCCAGGCCGATTACCACATCGTTGGCTTCTGGAGCTAGCGTCTCTAGAAGCTGGCTCTCCAGCAGCCATTTATAGGTGATGGTAATATTGCCATCACTTTCGCCGAGAGTGTCTCGCATCAACTGTGATACCGACTCGGATGTGGCGAGGGCAATGATGTTCTTGGGGCCATATGTTCGGCTCTTGAGGCGACGGAGAATATCTATGCTAGATTGGGACTCATCGAACATGACAACCAAAGCGGTGGTATTTGATGTCTTTAGGAAGACTGAATCTAGCCAGCTATCGACAGCCACATTGGCCTTGCTAGATGAAAGGGGTTTTGTGAGATTTTCGTTGCCGGTAGAGAAGGAGAGATCTAGAATCCATTTGATACCGGCGCAGTTCTTGATGGGACCGCCAGAGGATGCAGCATCAGAGGTCTCCAAGCCATCACCAGAAGTAACCTGGCGCAGAGCAAAGTTTTTGACAGTAATCTTTGGCTTGGACCACTGCTGGTCAGAAACAACCAGTTCGGTGGTGATCTCATGGCCGCTCTGGGACAGCAAGCGACCATAACCAGAGTAGAGCGCACCAGCCTCCTTAGGCTGGTCGTGGGCGACATAAATCTCGTCGATACTATATGGCACCGCGGCTTGCTGCACCGGCTGGCCAGCATCGAGGGATGCAATCACCAAATGAAAGAGGGAATCCATGGTTGCCGGGTGAATGACATGGGGCGACTCGTAATTTTTGGGCATCGTCGACTTAGTGTCTGGAACAGCGACAGATCCGTATGAGGCCTCCTTGGACGGCACTGCTGTGAGAGACTGGACATTGCGGAATGACTGGCCATACTGCATACCAATGGTGTCCAGGTTCTCGTAGAACTCCTCTACGTTGACATCTACAGAGTCAGCTTCAGAGAGCAGGGCCTTGTGCATACTCAGTTGCTTGTGCCACAAGACATCCACGCCATCATCTTCAACGTCACTCGCTTCCTTCTCATACACCACAGCAACGGTACCAGCGCAATGCTTTGCCCAGGGTGAGCCCCTGGTCATCGAATAGACTGTGAAGACCCAGGAGTCCAGCTTTGTGCTGTGGGGGTGGAAACTGATGCGTGTCTCTACAGGCGCCTCCTCATCCATGGAGATGACCAGTCCACGCTCAAACATGACATCGGTCATGCGGAAGCCCTCAATCGTCTTGGACTGATCGGCGGTGCGCAAGGCACCTTCCAAGGCCATGATAAGTACACCTGCGCCTGGGTAAAGCACGGTTCCGGTGATTATGTGGTCTTCAATCCATGGGTTTTCAGAGATGCGCAAGTAGTTTCTCCATCTCGGCTCATGGCTGTTCTGGGAGTCTTCCGCCATGCCTAGGTAGTCACTGCGCGCGTGGGGAGGGAAGCGGTATGAGCGTGACGCGTAAGATTCGTGCCAGAAGCCCCTGGTGTGATTCCAGGGATAGCAGGGCAAGTTGCAGAGCATCTGAGGGGTATTTTCCCCAGTTGAGGCCTGCTGGTTCACCGCCGCCATGTCGACCTTGTAGCCAGCGGCCCAGAGGACACCGGCAGCGTTTAGAGCTGTCTCCGTTGCGTCTTTGCCACGAACAAGCAGGGAGGTGTACGGGGCAGATTTGGCAAACTTGTTATTACTTGCGTCGATGATCTGTCGCACGGGTCCCTGGAGAGCTGCGTGAGGCCCAACCTCGAGGATGCTTCCCCACTGTACAGCCACAGGACGAGTGCCACCAGGAGCGACTCTCTTATGCTTCAGCAGTGCCAAAAGCCCTTGCGAGAACTTCACGGCATTCTGCATATTATTGACCCAATACTCGGCGTTCAGCTCCTTTGCAGAAGAGACGATAGACCCAGTAAGCGACGAGTACATGACGGGGCTGTTTTCTGCCTCGTGTGCCTCCTGAGGTATTATTTCACCAATCATCTTAAGATAGCTTGGCGATACCTCACGCATGTGTGGAGAGTGGTATGCAGTGGTGACCTTGAGTTTGCGGGCAAATTTACCATCTGCAGAAATTAGGGCTTCCAGCTGGTCAATTGCACCGACATCGCCAGAGAGGGTCACGCTGGAGGGACTGTTGATGCAGGCAACGACTGCAGACCCAGCTGGAACCTTCTCAAGGTATGCCTGGGCATCATTTTCTGAAAGTCCAGCTGCCATCATTGCACCTGGCTTGGAGACAGCGGCGGAGCTGATACCTCGCACATAGGCAAGCTTTATGGCATCGTATTGAGTGAGGAGTGATGCAGCATACGCAGCGGCAATCTCGCCACTCGAGTGTCCGATCGTGGCCCTGGGCAAAACCTTCCAGAAGCGAAGAAGGTCTACCAGCGCGACTTGGACCACCGTGCAGAGGGGCTGGCTATACTCTGGGAGGTTGACGTTCGGATTGGGTACCTTAGTCAACTCTTCCATTGCATCCCACTTGCAGCCGAGAGCCTCAAGATAAGACTGCGAAACACGAATGCTGGCATGGAATACAGGGTTCTCGAAAAGCTCGCGGCCCATTGCTGGCCACTGGGCACCCTGACCGGTAAATACCATCACGAGGTTGTCGCCATGACGTTGTGATCGAGTTGCTGCTAACGGACCCTTCGAGAGCCTTTCAGTGAGCTCAGGTAGAGAATCTGCAATTGCAAAAGTTCTGTGCTCTAGATGTGTGCGGCGCTGCGCGAGTGTAAACGCGAGTTTCTCCAAAAATAATGGGTCTTGGCTAGCCTCAGGACCTTGCTCCAGCCATGTGTTTAGGGCCTCAGACACACGTTTGGCTCCAGTCTGATCCTTACCGGTAAAGAGGAACAGTTTTTTGGATGTGTCGTGGACAACTCCATTGATTGATGTATCTCCAACGCCAGAGTCGGAGTCCCAATCAGAGTCATGGATGTCGGTATTGTGCTTGCCCGCCAACTTCCGTTCTAGGAGATAGTGGTAAGCATCGTCGAGAATAACATGAGCGTTAGCACCGCCAAATCCGAATGAATTGACACTGATTCGGCGCAGTCCTGTTGTCGGCCATCTGATGATATCCTCTGGAAGAGCCAGGTGCCACTCGCTCAATTTAAGTTTCGGGTTCACTCGATCTACGCCATATGTGGGGACCAGCATTCCCTTTTCCAGGAGCAGGATGGACTTGAAAACGCCGGCAAGCCCAGCACATCCCTCCGTATGGCCCACTGTGGGCTTGATACTTCCAATGTGGAGAGGAGGCTTCCCAGCTACACGCCTTGCTTCACCCAGGGTTGAAGCAATGGCGGCAAGCTCAAGAGGGTCGCCGACCGGTGTTCCTGTGCCATGGCATTCAAAGTACCCCGTTTGAGACAGATCCAGACCTGCATCCTCATAGGTCTGCTGGATCAGTTCAGCTTGTGCTGTAGAACTTGGTTGCGTAACACTAGGTGTTTTGCCATCCGCGTTAGCACCAGAACCACGGATCACAGCGCGGATGGTGTCGCCGTCACGAATGGCATCTGACAGACGTTTGACAACCATGGCGCCAATGCCATCACCACGACCGTAGCCATTGGCACGGTCATCAAATGTGTGCGAGATACCGTCAGGGCTGAGCATGTGCATTGCAGTCAGTTGGTGTGAGGTATTTGGATTAATTATGAGATTGACTCCGGTGACGAGAGACTATACGAATCAAATCAGCCATCAAGTTCTTGCAACATGTCTCTGATCTCAATGTACCATGTTGGTTTCTTTCAGCCTAAGTGACTGGCATGCAAGGTGAAGAGCATAAAGTGAGGAGCTGCAAGCGGTGTCAAGCGTCAAGCTGGGACCCTTAAGACCAAAGAACCACGACACACGATTAGCCGTCATTGCTTCACTTAGGCCTACTGCTGCTGGATGTCCAATGTCGTAGATATCATGTAAGGAAATCATTTCATAATCGTTTGACATGCAACCGACGTAGCAGCCTGTACGGCTATTCATCAAATCCTCAACGGGAATGCCAGCTACAAGCCTCGCAATCAGTGCCATATCTTGTTGACAGACTCAGAGGGCCATGACACCTACCATTTTCAAAGCTTTCGTAACATACTTCAAGCAACATCCGCTTCATCGGGTCCATCGCAGCAGCCTCTTTGGCTGTCATTGAGAAGAAAGGGGCATCAAAGTGACTGATATCTTGCTCGATGAAGTACCCATGCTGTGGACTGATCCCCCCTTTCCGGTCTGGATCAGGATGATGCCACATGTCGTTGTCCCATCTATCACTAGGGACAGGACCGTGGCCAGTCTTGACCTTACTGATCACATCCCATAGTGATCCTAGGGAAGACGCTTCGCCAGCAAAGCGACATGCGGCACCAACAATGGCGATGGGCTCCTGCTTGTCAGAGTTGGGAAAGTCCATGGTGCAGGTAGGTGGATGTGACTGGGCACACAGTTGGCACCCAAGGTAAAAGAAAGAGGAGGAGCGGAAATAAATACAGAACGACCAAGGCCAACACGGGGAAGTGAACAATGGCCGTTGTCGAGAAGGGTCGGAAAGTGATGACAGGCGATCCTATGGGGACTTTTATAGAGGATACCTTAAGATTTCCACTCACTGTGGATGCCTATTCTGCATGCTTATGATTTGGCTCAGCCACATGTGTTCAGAATTGATTCATCCTAGTTTTTTGTCACGGTGAACAAGTTCTTTCCATCTGCATTTGGTTCTGACCAGCCTCCATCCAACATTCTTCACACCTACTTTGGGGCACCCGCGGCCCGCCATGGCCTCAAAGGTGGGCCCAACTGTATACCTCTGGGCTATTCGTATTCCCGCGTATTTCCAACCCTTTTGGATAATTATTATTTAGTTACAAATGTAAAACAGATTAAGTCTTCCGGATTGATTTTGCAAGTATTTGTTAGTAATAATATTGGTGATGTAGGGTAATTGACTGTACTGAGAACAAGTTACTAACGTTACCCTATACGATAAGAATTGGCTATTCTACCTGAACTCTACGTGTGCGACTAATTATGCAGAATTTCCATGCGGATACTATAACCCAAGCCGATCTAGTATGACTTCCTGCCAATGGTATTACTGGGATAGCATAGTCGCCTTGATTTGGGCTCACTGATCGTCCCAAATGGGCCACCAGAAGGCGGCGAGTTGCCATATTAGTTACGCCGTAAACAAGGCTGTGTTGACGGCTCGTTCACCAGCCGGGCCGCTCCAAACTGGGCGTTTCTCCGCCCGTAATACTCCCATTAGGAGACGCCATAGCCAGCACAACGGCATTCGAAGTCTTGCGTCTTTAGTTACTAAATTACCAAACTATTACTTCTTGCATTTACTGTCGGAAAGCTATACTTGATACTAGCACACTTTTACATGCAAGAATGAAGATTCTCTGTCTCCATGGGGTCGGCAGCTCGGGTGCCATTCTAGAAAAGCAGATGTCTAATCTGCGACGCGAACTAGACCCCAGCTTCGAGCTTGTCTTTGTAGACGGATCGTTTGAGTGTAAAAGAGGACCTGGTATAGAAGCCATATGAGGGATAGCCGTTAATGTTGTTCTCGCTAACACTTGAAGATACAGGCGTCTCCGAATATCAGCCCGGCCCATACTTTTCTCACACCCGGGGCTATTCTCCTGCCGATATTGCGCAAGCAGTCGGTTACCTGGAAGAGATCTTAGAAGCTGAGGGCCCCTTTGATGGCATTTTTGGCTTCAGTCAGGGCGCAGCTCTGACGCTGTCATATTTCTATCAGCAGCAGGCAGCCGGCAACCCAGTTGCGGTCAAATTTGCCTGTATCTTCTCGGCTGCCATGCCGTGCAGTCCTGATGCAAGTTTGGGGCGTGGCGTGATATCGAAGTTGCGAGCTCGGGAGTACGACATTACGGATCGGGCCGGGACCAACGTGGGAGATCTGACGAGCGAAGAACTAGAGCTTGTGGAAATCCTTCAGCGGACAATTGTCGAGGCTACGATTCATGACCCATTAGTACCGTGGATTGACATGGATGTATATCGGCGCGGCGAACTGGACGCTATTCCCCGTGTGATGTACACACCAGCACTGTCACAAAAGATTCAAATTCCCACGGTCCATGTCTGGGGTCAGAACGACTTTGATTATATGATCCAAATGGCCAAGTTATCCTGCAGTATATGTGACCAGTCTATGTCCAAAACAGTGCTGCATAGCGGGTTGCATGACATGCCGAAGAAACACACTGAGATCCAAGCTGTACTTCGAAAGATCGACTGGGCCATAGCCCAGACATAGACCGACACGGATTGATATTATAAGTGTATGTACAGATATAAGAATAGCATAACTCGCAATTCATTTTGTTTTAATCTTTAAAACTCCATTATGTCAGAACGTAGATTGGCTACTATGTAATTTAAAAACGTACATCGCCCCAATCAGCCCACCTGGACTTATTATTCGATCCTGTCACTGTTTCTGCCATGTTACAATCATTATGCAGTATGCGATAGTTAATGTTAATGAAAGAAAGTAGGAAGACTATACCTAATTTTAATAACTGCTGAATTGGCTAGCTAAAAATGGCGAGTCTTGCACGTCTGACATTGGCGGGCACTCCCGATTTGGCAAATCACCGCTACCGACGCCGAAAAAATGTCAGGCCCATCCTGTAGATATATACAACTCAAACCTTTCACTTACCAGCCTGGGCCCCCCTCACTACGTAGTTCTTTGTCCCGCAAGGATATTAGGACCTAGCTTGACACCCCCGGGCTACAGCCATGAGAGCCGCACGAGTTCGACCTACCTCCCCCGAGGGAACACCGTATGGTTTCCCTGGGAATGTGGCCCCGTCTTCAGCCATTGAGATCCACGACGACGTCCCCAAACCGCAAATATCCAAGCCCGGTGAATTATTGGTCCAGGTGAAAGCCTCTACAGTGTACAAGGACAATCTCGAATGGAATGAACTGTACCCTCCCAGTCATGCCACTCTGGGAAATGACTTTTCCGGCATAGTCGTCGCCGTGCACGACAGCGAGCAAGAATTCCGCGTCGGCGATCATGTGTACGGTATGACACATGCGAATCGGGGCGGCACATGGGCAGAGTACGCCATTGTTACGACAGAAGAAGCTGTCAAGAAGCCAGACCACCTGTCGTGGGAAGAGGCCGCTACGATTCCTGGGAGTACCCTCACCGCTGATCAGGCCCTGTTCCGGCACGTTGGGCTCGAGACTACTGCGCAAAATGGACAAAAGAGAATTCTGATCACCGGCGCTGCTGGTGGCATTGGCACGTTTCTCGTGCAGTTTGCCGTCCTGGCTGGGCACTATGTCGTGGCAGCGTCCAGCTCAAACGAGCGGAACGAGTCATTCCTGCGCTCCATTGGCGCTCATGAAGTGATCGAATACAAAGATCTTGCTAGTCTGGACAAGGTTGATGTGGTTGTCGATTCTGTCGGGTTCCAGGTTCTTGCGGACTGCTGGGGCGTGATCAGGCCAGACGGAACCCTCTTGTCCTTTGACGCGCGCAGCTGGGGTTATAGAGAAGACCATAAAGAAAAGGGGATCAGCAAGGGAAAGGAGGGCGTCCGAGCACTGTACATGATTGCTGAGCCTTCGAGAGAGAGTATGGCGCGCATCACAGAGCATGTTGCCAAGGGAAATATAAAAGGACGGGTGGTGAAAGTGGTGTCGTTGGACGACGTGCGGGAAGCATATGAATCTGCTCACTCTAGAGGCTTTGGGCATGGCAAGATTGTAGTCTTGATCTGAATGCATGTTAGCCTGGAATAATATACGTTGTCACGACCACAACTTTATTAAATCAAATAGGAAAACATCGTTTTAACCTGGCCATTGCCTTTTCGCTCATTTAGCTTGGCGATAACAAAACTTAGAGGATGCACCTTTCCATTAGCTCATTAGCTACCTGAGATGCGTACTACGAAGCCTGTAGTATTAGTCCCTCTACATGCCTTATCCACCGAGGAGTATCCAACATGACTCGTGCAGTTCTACGGTCCGTTGTATGGAAGGTACCAGCTCAAAAAGTCTATTCAATACTAACACTACTAAAATTATATCATCCACAAGGCCAGGCAGCTATTATACAGTAGGTTCCAAATCAGATGCTTCCGCCTTTGCGATTCCCATGCGTTGGCTAAGTGTCACCCAAGCACCGCAATATACCAACCGTCGGAAAGCCTTTGGGTCCGCTGTCTCGCCCCAAGCAAACTCCATATCCTCCTGAATCGTTTCCCAATTAACAAATCCCAGTTGTTCCACAGCCTGCTGCGTCAATAGCGTTTTGAATTTGTGGTGCAATGGCCCATCCTTGGCCCAACGAGTTGGCGCAAGGAAAGGATGCTTCTTCCGCTTGTACAGCTCGTCCGTAATGTAAGGTCGCACCGCCTGGCGCAGGATCCATTTTTCATTGAGTGATAGCAAAGCTACGCTGGATTTGGTCCATATAGGTCCCAGTTCACCAGTATCGCTTTTAGTGTCGGCTGAGTAGCGCAGTTTGACGCTGGGCGGCAACCGGTTGACGTACTCGGTCAGGTGGTGGTCCAGGAATGGCGTGCGTGCTTCAACGCTGTGTGCCATCTCCGTACGATCGCCAAGGCATGAAAGTAGCACGTTAGGCAGTGAGTTCTTGTTCCACATGTACATGGAGGTATGCAGAGGGTGCCACCGTGACCGCATCTTGGCTTGGACATCGGTCGAATGTGAGTTCAAGACCGTTTGGCGGCAGTCATAGGTATCAAGTCGGGTTTGTAGCCAGGGAGCAAAGAGGGTAGCTGTAGGGTGCCACGCCAGCAGATTATCGCTCATGTCCGTTGCTCCCACTCCTGCGATGGATGCAGGAGCCGGCCTATCCTCGTATGCTGTTGCGCCACCTTTTTGCCAAATTCCCTTCATTTCCCGCTGCACGGACTTAAACATGTTGTATCGAAGGTCACTGGTTTGGGATAATTGAGAGTCAGGCCAAGCTGCATCAGCCTCGCGAAGGAACTCTGCAGGAAAGTACGGATAACCAGCAAAGTGCTCGTCGGCACCTTCACCGGTCAGAACGACTTTGACTCCATGTTCGCGAGGGAGCGTTGAGAGCGCAAACTTGGCCACAAAATTGAGGTCAAAGTGATGATGCTCACAGTGGAACACGGCATCTTCAAAGTCTCCTGCCAGAGTATCCTCCGTGATAACCTTCTTGATTGTCTTTACTCCAAGCCATTCGGCTGTGCGCTCCGCAATATCTTGTTTTCTATTAGTTCGCATGGTACTACTGGTAAACATGATCATGCGCAAATGTCAAGACTTACGTGATTCATCATATCCAGATGCCTCTGGAAACCCCACGCTGAAGCAGGTGACACGAGATACCTGTTCATTTCCAATTTTGACTTTTTCCTTGCGTGCAAGCTCAGTAACGATACCGGCAATGGCGGAAGAGTCGATGCCGCCAGACAAGTAGATGCCCACAGGGACATCAGCACGCAGGCGAAGACGAACCGACTCAACCAGTCTCTCACGAGTACCAGTTACCATTTCATCAATAGTGCGAATTTCTGGTTTGCTCTAGTGAACGCGATCAGTCGTGTGCGCTTACTCTTGCAGTTTCAATTGACCCACCTTGTCTTCATATTCAGCATCCCAATACTTGACCTGCCGGACACCACCTTCGGCTGTGATATCGAGATAATGTCCTGGCAGAACCTTTTGAACGCCGCGGAACAATGTCCGGTCATCAAACATCCAGCCCGCGTCGGAAATTGCGCGCACGTCCCAGCGCGGCTTCCAGCCCATGGGCAAGAATGCCTTGGCCTCGGAAGCAACGAGTAGCTTCGACCCAAGGCGAGTATACACCAGCGGTTTAATACCGTAACGGTCACGCCCAGCGATCACACGTTGAGAACCTTGCCGGTTATCATAGATGACAAACGCGAATTCACCTCTCAGATGTGTAAAGAAATCTGGGGCGCCATAGGCCTGGTAGAGCGCCAAAACAAGCTCACTATCGCTGTCACTCTGGAAAGCATATTGGTGAACGGTTTCACATTCATGGCGCAGGCGATCATAGTCGTAAATTTCTCCATTCACCACGGCATGGATTTGGTTGTCGCTGCTGTGGAGGGGCTGACGCCCTGCCGAGGATAGATCATTGATGGAGAGTCGGCAGTGGGCCAGCCCTACTTGCTCGTGGTCACTGATCCATGCGTCCGAGTCATCGGGGCCCCGGTGGCTGATGGCGTTAACTGAAGCTTTGAGCTGTGTCGCAAGTCCCTTTGCTGTACCGTTGACATGGTTGTTTGACTTGGTTTCCCCGTCGAAAGGAGTATTCGCATGCTCCCTGCAACCATTACTATGACCGTTGCTGCTCGCCGGCGCCAGCGAAATACAGGCAGAAATTCCACACATTGCTATTTTTTTGTTCTTCCTAGGCTCTTGCGATCATGGAAAGGAGAGTTCCAAGAGAGGCGCCAAGCGAGATAGGTATTTTAACCTAAACCAGCTGCTGGCTGATAAAAGGAGTTGGCGACCAACTATCCCGGCCATATTAGGGCATAAGCTCACCACGGACACAACTGAATCGGCAAAGTGCCGCTTGTCTGACTCAGCTAGCCAACATTTAACTATCAACTATCTAATTAGTATCCCTGAGTCAGATCAGCTTACTATTACCATCTGTAATATCTCTACTCCTAGTGCTGGTGCTAGTACTGAATCGGCCTTTCGGGCGGAGCCAAATCGGTACCTCCGATGTTGTAGCCCGACTCATCGATGGCTAGTCCTCCATGCGCCGCAATCCCCGTCATCGTCAACTGGATATTGTTGCGGGGCACTGTTCAATAATAATAACAATAATAGTAATAATAATAATATGAGGGGAGTTCATGGCATTGATAGGCTAACTGTATTACTATCGAGCGATCCCGACCTGTAGGTAACTTGACTGTAATTGACGCGCTAGTAGATATTCTACACACAAACAGGAATTATGCTTGGGCGCTCCGATGTGGCTACTCATCGACAAACGACATGTATTAGAAATATATTGCAAATCAAGTGATTCAATGCGCCCGCTTCGTTATCCCCGCATAGAAGTTTAATGGGCGCACGACCAAGAACTCGGGGTCATACATGACCGCCTCGGGCGATGAGTCGTCGAATTCGTATCGATAGACCAACTCGGCCAGAACGATCTTGACCTGTGTGAGCGCCAGGTTGAACCCCACGCAGCCGCGGCCTCCTGCCGCAAATGGCGTGTAAGATCCTTGCCGGGCCATTTGCGCCGCGAGACCTTGTTGCAGCCAGCGGTCCGGGTCAAACCGCAGAGGGTTCTCCCAGTGGGCCGGGTTCTTGTGTAGACTGGGAAAACATGCAATGACAATGGACCCTTTTGGAATCAAGTACCCGCCCGGTAAAACGGCATCCTGCTTGGCATTGCGGGCAGTCTGGAAGCTGGGGCTGTGGAGACGGAGGACTTCCTTGACGAAACAGTCAAGAAACTTCATACCGTGGATTTCTTCATACGTCCAGCGTTTGTCGGTTTCGACGCGGTGGCTCACTATCTCCTCGAATAGACGTTCCTGGTTACCAGGGTATCGGACCAGGGCATAAAGAGCCCAGGAAAGTAGCGATGAGCTGGTAGTGAATCCCGCACCACAGCTCACCACCACATTGCCGAGCACCAGGTCATATGGTAGCCCTTTCCCGTCGTTGTCCCGCGCGCGATACAGGAAATCGGCTACGCAAGTAGCGTTCTGCATGGCCTTAGGATCCGATAGAGATAGAGGGGGGCCATCCTTTTTGACGCTGACATTCATGGCCTCTTCGGTGGTGTCAAGCACCTGCTGACGGACGCTTTTCAGCTTGGTATGGTCTCCAAATGGGAGATACTTGAACCATTGTGGCTGCATGGATGACTTTTTCATCAACGAGAGATACTGGCCAAATAGCCGGATAGGCACTGATGGCGGCGTCTTGGGCGACTCAAAGTGCTTCAGGTCTTGATTTAAAACGACACGCCAGATAATTTGCGCGGCAAGTTTAAACATATATTGGTAGACATTGACCGCCAGGTCGGCGTCGGCCAGCTGGTCGAACGCCGGAAAGATGGATTGCGCAGCGTCTTGGATCAGTGGCATAAAGTGAGCGATAGCGCGTGGCGACATGGTAGGAGGGACAAATTTGTGGCTCGGCGCAAAGGCAGGGGATGCGCTGTCACAAGTAAAAAGGCAGTCTTGATCAGCCATATAGTGTAGCGGGTGTGAAGCGTCGGACGTCGTTTTGGTGAAGAGCTTATCTTCGCGCAATAAATGGCGGGCGATCTCGGGGTCGTTGGTGTGATAAATGGTGGTCCCCATATTGACCGTCTTGATCATCGGACCATAAAGGGAGAATAGTCGGTCATAGTTGCCCAGCACATCTGGATATAACTCGTAGCGGTTGCCGACAAAAGGAACCAAGCGAGGTCCGGGGGGTTCACGAATGGATTCATCGCATGCGGCTCGTAATTCTACCTTGTCCTCGGTCTCCAACACATCTTGCAAACTCGACAGATGGCTGCCCTTTTGGTTGACAAGGCATAAAGCTAGTAGTATCTCGAATTAGCTGAGAGTTGCAGAGCTTCCACGCCTCCAAACATCTTCAGGTGGAAACATGGCAGCGAAAACGCACATCTTGTGTCAGCAAATGCATAGACTTCGGCTAAAGTCTTCGTGAGTTGCTCGAGGCTAGTGAAAGACGACAAGTCTAGACTGCGAGAATGTTCATCATTCTTATATCCAATGTAGAATTCCTTGTACATGTTTGCGACAATATGGCATGGACAAGGAAGCTGGTGTTGATTCACGCCTAAATTACAAGCCACTGGAGAGGTACACGTTAGTAATATACTCGACACTCATTAAAGGATGATCTTTTATATGCACAGTATGTTTTAGGCTGTTTGGAACGAGGTCATTCGGGTGTCTTACGCAGTCGATCTTAGTAGCTTAGCCTCTTTCGGCACCGCGGCGAAACGTCGTTTTTGGAAGGCCGTTGGTGGAGGTCACTGGGTCGCATATAATTTCCATATTTACCCCGCAAACCAACACAGATAGATGATGTTTTTGTTATCAAGGTGATGAATATATCTCTATTCTTAATACGAGACTTTGGTCGATAACTTAGATATTGCTTTCGTGTGTCCGTACAGCAGTGATGTCGTCCGCAACTACTACACAACTGAGCGAGAGTATTACGATTGAACAACTAGCCGACCACAATACTCTACAATCGTTATGGATAGCTGTCCATGGTCGTGGTAGGCCAATATAAATATTTTGCCAGCTAAGCTACTCTGGATGTAGAGCTGACTAGCCTCGCAGTGTACGATCTCACGACCTTCAGCGCGGACCACCCAGGTGGCATCGATGCACTAGAGAGCAGCGCCGGAACCGATGGGACGGAGGCATATGAATATGCAGGGCATAGCCAAGAAAACCTGGTGAAAATGCAGCAATACTGCATTGGCAGACTTGCCGGCAGCCCGGAGCAGCCTCCCGCGATCCCCCAAAATCCCCCTGTTAGAGAGAGTAAGCCTGTAAGGCGGAGCCCTACATTCGGTCTCAGGCAGTTGGACATTCTTCCCTCAATGAAGGTGGCAGTCACTCTGATCGCAACTTGCTTTGTTACGGTTCCGTCTTACCGTTACCTTTTGTCGGCACTGGATGTCTCCCAATTGCAATTCACAACCATCTCGGGCCAAAAGACTGGGCATGCATTCTGGGCAGGTATTGCGACTGCTTCGTCGGTCAGCTATGTGGTTTTTAGATATTTCTATAAGCTGTTCCTGTCGTCTCTTGACTACAAAAACGATGTATTCAGTTTTCCACCTACCATACCAAGAAAGATGAGAAAATAGAATTAAATCAGCTGGGCTCTAGATCATCATCACTTTCAACCAGGATCAGCCGTGACAAATCCATAATGGCATAGAAAGGGTATGGTAGTTAATCAATGCTAATGTTTGCAAAAGCGTTTGAAAAGGGGCCGACGATATATGACTGAGGCGACCCTTTGTTCGCAATTTGAAGGTCTTATGCCTCTCGACGATTCATATTCACCTCATCCCAGGGTACGAAAGGATTTCTGTGACATTGGCACATAATATACATTCATTTTATCGCCCCAATCAAATTGGAGATAGGGCCTTAGCTATTCAAATAAAATGGATATGTAAATTATAAGCGATATATAACTTATACTAAACCCGCCCCAATCAAATCTGGCTCCATTTTACCAAAACCCCCATTGGAGAGTTGATTTCCTCGTCTTTTACTTATTCTTATTCCGCTCCTCTAGGCACAGAAACAGCGGGCCAGGTTGCATGCTGAAATGCTCATGCATGCCTTTCTCGAAAACAATTGCCGGGTCAGTGCGAGTCGGAGCGAAACTCAAGTTGTAGCGCATGACCAGTGTTGCAAGAGTCACTCGCACGTTGGCCATCGCGAGCTGTTTTCCAACGCAATTCATGGGTCCTAGTGAAAATGGTGCCGTTGCATTTGGGTCTTTGACCAACTGGGGAAGGCTATACCATCTCTCAGGAATAAACTCATTGGCTCGAGGAAAGATGCGTTCATCTATGATTATGCGTCAATTAGGGATATACTCCAAGTAGCTTGATATTGAAAAATAGGTCTCGTACCTCTTCCAATAACGTACTGAGGGGCTATCAGCTGCGTTCCGCCCGGAATGAATCGACCAGCGATTATAGTGCCTTCGGGAGGAGTCACCCTGGTGGGATGGCTAGGGCTTGGTGGATACATGCGAAGGGCCTCTTGAACAACCCCATTCAGAAGGTCTACATTCATTATTTTATCATCCATCAATAGTTCATCCGGCGATTGTGGGACGTAGGGTTCCAATGCTTTACGCAGCCTCTGCGCGAGGTCGGGTTGTTGAGCCAGCACAAACAAGGTGCAAGCCATTGTGACTCTCGTGGTATCACTAAAGGAGGGTTTAGTAAAATCCCTCCGTACTTCTTCACTACTCAGGCGTGCCTTACCTTCCAGCGTTGATAAGTAGATGTGACTCTCCAGCCAACAGATTCAGCGCCTTATCATCAAAAACCTTTTCCTTCTTCCTGTATGGTGCAAAGAGGGCACTCATGACATCCGGCACCTTGGGCTCAGTCTGTCCAACGCCGGTTAGCTGTAAAAGTCGACATCAAACCAGTATGGATGAGTACAAACCTTCCACCGTCTAAGCATTTCCTCGGTGCAATACTTCAACATGAACTTCATGTCCTTGTTACCGCCCGGAATCGAAGCCATGATGCGGATAAACCACATCGGCAAATGAGGACCAACAATGCTCATCCCCTTATCCAGAACGTTCATCGCCCAGTGGTGGTCCTTACTGTCCAGCATGCCAAACGCATGACCGAATGATAGGTCGCTCAAGACATCCCATGAATACAATCCCAACCAGTGGTTAATGTTGACGGGTTGACCGGCATGAGCATCGAGTTCGGCGATGAGTTTCCTCCGATAGGAGTGGATTCGCTGCTCATAACCCTTGACTGCCCTTACGGAGAAGGCTTGACTCCAGACTGAGCGCAGTTCGGCGTGCCCAGCAAAGGTCCGACGAAGAAGCAACGAGTCTTGTGGCCGACTGATATCGTACCACGGACTCTTTTGACACACTGAATCGGCTCCGAAAATCTGCTGAACCGCGCTCGGATGCGTAATCGACAGCTCTTGCGTACCAATACGCACAAAGTAGCCATGCTTTTCGTGCAGCTCTTGCAATGCCTTGTACATTCGCATTCTTTGGATGCGAAACGTCATATAGAAACTGCTGATGCGTGCCATCCAGGGACCAGAGAAGGCGTTGAGTGGGTTCAGGAAAGCGCGATACATAAGAAGACTTGAAAATAAACCGGCCAGAAAGATGCCATCATAGAGGCATGTCTGTTTAACCGCCTCCTCCAGGGCGGCCCCCAGTCGGTATTGCAGAGCAGTCAAGAGAGCAAATGCGACGGTGTGAATTTGGATGTAGGTTGTACCATACATGTGATGCTCCCCACGATTGAAATACCCCACATAGGAAAGAGTGCCGACGATGAAGGCGAGGAGTTGTGATTCCAGATGCATCTTGGGCAGCTGTGGCGTGAAAATCTCTCTATTGCACACAAACCGAAGCTGTAGTAGTACTAGTAATAGTAACAGTACTGGGTGGGTTTTCGTATTATTTCAAACCCTTTGCAGAAGAAATGGCTTTAAATCGTTGATAAGACTACTAGAGACATTCCTGGTATATGCCACTCCTACCTTTCCTGGCCATGCAAGCACCGGCCTTCATGATAAGTGATGAATTGTACTTCGTATCTGGATACTCAACCCAAACGGAGAGCGGAGAAATGCCAAATTTGATCAAGGCCGAACGACCCTCACCCGCGGGACGCCTAATTTGGCCTTTCGCCGTTCAGTAATACGGAGCACGGTTTCAAAAAAATACCGTATATAGTAACGGCTCTGAATCTCCAGTCCACTATTCTTAACCCTAAAAACGTAAGCTGTCTTTACATATTGGTCACAGAGAGTTCTACAGACAAGCTCAGGCAATCATGTCGCGGGATAACCTCACAATCATTCTCAATGAACGTCCCGAGACCGATATTGTCCCCGGCGTAACATTCCAGCAGAAGACGACCCCTATTCCCAAGCCTGAAGACGTAAAGGATGGTGAGGTGTTGGCTGAAACATTATACTTGGGCCTTGAACCTGCCATGAGAGGATGGATTAATGGTAAGCACAACCCGCCTCTTTCTCCGCCTCTTCTTGCTCCTCTCTTTTCTTTTTCTTTTTCTTTTTTCTTTTTTATTATAGTCACTCTCTTCTATTGATAATTATTCTTCTTTGTGGCAAAATATCCTGAAATAGAGGGGAGAGGAGGAAAAAAATCAAAAATTCCAGGCTGTATTAATCGTAGCATCTAGATGCTCGCTTTTACATGCCCCCGGTAGAGATTGGCGCCGTCATGCGAGGCTACTCGGCAGCCCGTGTCCTCTTCTCCAAATCGTCCATCGCTCAGCCCGGAGACATCATTCATGCTCCGACTGGATGGTCTGAGTATGCAATCCTGGCAGAAAGCGAATTCGAGCCCATGTCGCACTTCCCCGAACTCGGCCACCCGAAGGACATGATTGGCACCATGGGTATAGTCGGTCTGACAGCCTGGCTGGGAATGACACTCATCGGTGACCCGAAGCCCGGAGAAACCGTTGTCATTTCTGCTGCTGCCGGTGCTACAGGAAGCATTGCCGGACAGATTGCCAAGATCCGAGGAGCTAGGGTCATTGGCACGACGGGGAGTGATGAAAAGTGCGAGTGGTTGAAGGAGTTGGGTTTCGACGAGGCGTTGAATTACAAGGATCCCGATTTCGGGAAGAAGTTCGTCGAGGCCACTAAAGATCAGATTGATGTGTATTTTGACAATGGTCAGTATTCGAGTGGACTTTCCTTGAAAAAAACACAGTAGCACGCTAAACCTTGCCTTTTATAGTTGGTGGTGAAATCCTCGATCTTGCGCTCGGTCAAGCCAACCTGAACGCTCGTTTTGTCATGTGCGGTCAGATCTCGGTCTATAACAATGGCAAGCCCTACCCCTACAAGAACTTGAACCATGTTACGTTGATGCGCGCTAAGATGGAAGGATTTATCGTTGTTGACCATATGGACCGATGGGGTGAGGCGAGGGCGGAGTTGGCGAGCTGGATTAAGGAGGGGAAGCTGAAGACCACAGAGACTATCGTGAAGGGAGGGTTGAAGGTGGCGGAACAAACGCTCTTAGATATCTTTAAAGGTATCAACCGAGGGAAGTTGATGCTAGAATTAAAGAACCCAGACGAGAGCCCTTTGAAGTTATAGGGGAGCTTGTGTGTTTAACCTTGAGGCGGGTACTGTGTAAATTGCTATCGAAAAAACAGAAAATATCGAACCTGTGCTAAGATCTAACCATTTACATTAGAAATACGTCGTCCCAGAAGAGAATAACGCCGTAAGCAATGTGGAAGCCACCCGCTTTTATCCCCTCTTCGGTCCGATCTTGGTGGGCAGGATTTCCTTGGTGATATCCCAAAACTTTTCGTGAGAAAATTCAATAAGACGTATTATAGGTGTGGGTTGCGAGTTTAAGGTAAGGACTTAGTATGGTTTCTTAGAAGATGGGTGTATTATTGAAGTAAGAGTGTAGTTCAGCGAGAAGGGTGGCGCTGGCTTGGGGTATAAACGGAGTCTATCATACACAAGGTCCTGCCTGCACGTAGTCAACATAGTCCAACATCTTATCGTATGAATACACCATCAGAATAATATATACTTCATGTAATGGTAGGCAGATCCTAAGGTCGCACTAAATTAGCACATCTGATCAGGAAGACATCCTCCGGCATTGCGTGCGTCAGTTAAGATTTCCAAGTGTTCCAGGACCCACCCCCGAATTTCTAGATAACCACAGATAATATCAGTGGCAGTGAAGGCCACGCAAGCAGTACACGCCAAGATGCGCCATCGCATGACCGAACGCGATGACATCTTTGGCTACGTCGATCTACAAAGTAGGGCAGACGCATCACACGTCATCCACGTGCAGCTGGGCGGATGACGTCACCCTCCCCGCGGTCTTGGTTTGCCAGGGGTTCAATCCTACTAATACCGCCCTTATGCGCCCTCCTTTCGATCCATTGCCTTTGGAGCGGTCTATTCCTGTTGAATCCTACTGAATAATACCAGTAAGACTACTTTTAAAAACTCGGCGAGGGGAAAGAGACAAGCATCGTACCCGGTAACGTAACGTTTCATTAGGGAGAAAGATATACTAAACGTTATCAAGGTGTGTACAAGCATCCAGATATATATAATATATATGTCTACCGTATCTGGGGGACTCAAACTGAGACTAACCGGTCCACCAGAAGCAATGGCTCCTATCCACGAACGCATCCGTCAGGATCTTCTCATCAAAGAGCGCAGTCTATGGACCGCCCTCACCTCTGCAGACCCAGGCCCCGAGATAGAGAAGCTATCAAACCCCGAAGCCAATCTACTGTTTCCCAAAACGCCCATATTGACTCTAGATGGTGAGCCTTCTCTACAGCAAACACTAAAACCGCCATTCCATCACTTTGATGGGTTCGAATTATCAGAAGTTCGAGTCATCATCATTGATCTCATGGCGGGAACTGTTACCTACAGGATCAATGCCTCACGAGGAAAGGAGCAGTATCAGGCTACGGGATCTACAACATGGAGTCAAGGGTCAGATGGGGAATGGAGGATTGTGGCGCATACAGAGACATTACTGTGATGTTGTCCTCAACGGGAAGGATTTTTGTTCCCTGATATGGTCATATACTTTATGTTCTTTTAATCATTTTGACAAAGGTTGGCTTGTATGAACTTATATCGTTGTGAACATATCAAATAATGATTGATATCATTTCTGCATTCTCATTCACGTAAAGAATGCATTAATGTGCATATATGTGCATGCCGTGTAGAGTTTGGTGAAAGCGTGGAATGCTGACAGCTGTTTATGGAGTATTCCGTTTCTTAGACTGAACCTCATATCACAATCGTCGAGGGCAACAGACAATGAGACAAACTAATATTCTGTGAATACGGTGCTTTCTATCGACAAAGAGCCCCTTGTCCGACTCATTTCTATGCCACGAATGGCATCAGTTCATTGAACCTATCTAGAACTCTTCCAGTCTTTATTATTGATAAGCAAGTACAATGGCTCATGTAAATTCCGAAAACTATGACGGTGTCTCACGATTTGCATAAGTTAACTACTTCTCCTTACGCTTCTTGACTGCACCATAGCACCAATCCCGAGTAACCAGACAATACTAGCCCCACTATGGTACGGTACGGTGGTAACTTCCATAACATATTGAAAGAAAATATACGAGTTGACTGCATCTTAGGTTACGATTGACCAAATATGTTGACCTCGTGATCTTCCGCTTATAAATCGAAGCGAGTTGCCACAACTTTGGAACCATACAGACTGGCGACCATATAACACTCAGCTATCCCAGACCCTCCTTTTCAGCGGGAATAAAAATAATAATATTGAAGTCTGTCCATCTATTATACCAATAATACTAATAGAGAGTCAAAAAGTACGCCTACTGAATCCTATAATAAAGACTCTCCCATCCGGATACCCGAGAGCAAGGTTGGCATCTCTCACAGCCAAAGAAGTATTACCACGATAGTCAAATGGCAGGTATAATACTTTTTCACCTTCAAATTCCACCCAGTCATCTGATTTGCTCAGCTGGAAATAGGGTGTATTTACTGTCTGAT